>MDKI01277032.1:0-25962 GCA_005239505.1 Nicotiana paniculata | reverse complement strand
AATTTCAAACTTAGTCTTAGAAGACCTTGAACAAAATTTACATTTTGTAGTCTGAAATACCTCGTAGATTAATACTATAAATAATTTAGGAAAAGACAAAGAACTTGCGAAAAATAATAATATTGCCTTAAATAATCAATTTAATCATGGTGACCATGGTCATGATTATGTAATCTACACTCGGGTGTGGCAACTCATGCCCCCGACCATAACTTCGAACAATATTAAAATCACATGTTGCAATCGCGGGTGCATTTCATGTGACGCGGTTGCGATGTGGCCAAAACAACAAGTGCACACCACTGTGACTTGTTCCAAAATAATCCCATAAATATCAAAAGCAGTTTATGTACATCTATAAGCTCAAAAATACCACTCTTAGATAAAGATTCCAAAACTTAGAGAATAATTGAATATCGCCTCAAATCGGCATATTTGATCGTCATGACCATAGTCATGACTATATAATCTACACTCGGGTGCGGCAACTCATGTCCCCGACTCTAACTCAAAACAATAATAAAAATCACATGTTGTAATCGCGGGTGCATTTCATGTGGCGAAATTAAAATGTGTCCAAAAATAACAAGCGCACGTCGTCGTGACTTGTATTAAAATAATTCCATAAATATTAAAAGCGGCTAAAAAGTGAAAAAGGCTAAAATGCACAATAGGTTTAAAAATATGTAAATAATCAGATAATTTAGGCCAAATATTAATAGTTAAGCGACCGTGCTAGAACCACGGAACTCGGGAATGCCTAACACCTTCTCCCGGGTTAACAGAATTCCTTACTCGGATTTCTGGTCGCAGACAAATTAAAACAGAGTCTAAATTTCCTCAGTTTGGGATTTTAAAATAATACGGTGTCCCGGAGCATCGTCAAAAATCCGGGTGGCGACTCTGAAAACTAAATAAATCTCAAATCCGAATAATGTCACTTAAAGTGGAAAAACTCCCTTATTACCCTTCATTAATACGGAGGTAGTGGAAAAAGGAGGTGTGACAATTATAATTATAACCTCCTTGCATACTTCCTCAAAAATGAGATAGGAGATAAGTTTTTCCAGATTTTTGCTCGTCAAACTTTTTTTGATTTATTATTTCCCTTTTTCCATGTGAACTAATTCTTCCAATAACGAGCAATTCATAATGCAAAAATCATCTTTTTTCCCACCACAATTGTTACAGAGAGAAATTTAAAATCCTCATTTTCTTCTCGATGAACACATAAAGAACTAAATTTTCTTGATACCGAATTGCCATGGCAAGCACTTAAAGCAGAAGTAAAAGAAGGTACAAGAGAATTACCTTGAAACCTAGAGATTAACATATATGAAAGTCTATAGTACGAATACATAAATATATGCAACAATGATTGTGGTAAATGAAATTATTATAGTAATATTGTTGCATTTAATAAGATGAAATACATATGAATATTCCTACTACTAATAAGGGAGGCAATTAAGGAGCTTGGGGTCTGATGACATGGAAAACAGTACTAAATGTGTTTTTATTCACAGAAATGAACACGCATTTATGGAACGTGTTTTTGAATTTTGCTTGATCATCATCCAACATAAAACAAAAGCATGGCATCTCTCCCACCGACGCGCCAAAGGAGGTTGGTAGTCAAGGGCGGAGCCATGCTCAATAATTTTAGTTCGTATTTGTTTAAAATTTCATTGAATATTTATAAATTATTAATTTAGAATCCAGCAACTTAAAAGGATTAGAATTCCAAACTCATAAACATCAAATTCTGACTCTACCTCTGTTAGTAATTCTTCTTAAATACGTTCGATAAACAAAAGCGACATAATATTTAGCTAACAATGCAATCCTCATAGAACCTACTCCATAAACCAATATACATTGGCACCAAATTTGAGAAGCCAATGTTAGTCAATCCAATTTCTGATGCTTGAGCGATGATCACAAAGTAATGTAGTAGTATTTTCCAATTCAGATAGATTACACTATGATTTTGGTAAATGAGAAGTAATTGTAGAAGTAACTTCAACATAGGGTTCTGAAAGATCGAGTACAGCAACAACAACATCCCAGTAAAATCCCACAAGTGGGGTATGTGGGGTCTTGGGAGGGTAGAGTGTACGTATACCTTACCCCTACCCAAGGGGTAGAGAGGCTGGGAGTACAGCAAGAAATAACAAAAAATTTCAGCAGAAACTGATTTTCCAGATAGTTGCGTTGTCAAATCTCTTCAATAATATCATATAATTTTGAACTGTAAACAGCAACACATTTCTCTTTGCATACCAGTCTACACTTCAAAAGAGCTTGAATGTGGCCAGTCAAAAAGAAGTCATCACATTGCAGGTGTGTACCTAACTACCCGAGCATAGGTTGCAACTCAGTGGGGCCTCAAAAGTAGGATCACACGGTGATGACCAACTCGCGTTTCACTTATACGACCAAGGTGTCGGAGGACCTGCCAATGACATATCACATTAGTGCCAAGAAGAATAAATCTGATCTTGAGTCATTAGTTTGTGAGCCCAAGCATGTATAGTTGGTGGTGCAGGAGAATAGTGGTGCTAATAACATGGTTATTTTAGCTGCTTCCATTAAATTTGAGAGACGCAAGGGGGGGGGGGGGTAAGATTGGAGGTAAACCGAGTATGTTTCAACGTGAAGCTGCTATAGTTATGGGGCATGAAAGGCATTGTCAAAAGAATGAATCGAGCCAACATAAATTTACTAGAACTGGTTACAGTCAGTGTTTTCAGAAGATAAACAGACGGCCAAACAAAATCTAATGTCTCAGATCATTTGTTGAAGCATGAATCAGAAAGAAGTCACAATCCTACATCAATTTTATCAAATGTGAAGTAGCAAAAGATACTTGAAATAGAAAAAAGTTCTAAGTGATTGACATCTTGAACAATATTTTCACCCTGAAAAGCATAGCTAACTGAATAAAAACTTAAAAGCTAATCTTCTTTTTAGAAAATTGAGAAGGAAAAACGATTTGAGTCAAAATGCAGATAAACTTGGTCTAGAAAAAACTCACAGTCAGTATTGCTCTCCCAGTATGGTCATGCTTCAGCGAAGGCCCTTTGATGTCACTTTCAAGAAAGAAATGCTTTCCTTTAACTGCTTCTGTTGCTGCAATTTCTTTTAATTCCTGCAAAAGGTGAGTAGCTATGTGGTTCAAGCACGTCAAATTTATTCACAAATGATCTCTTCCTGACAGCAACAAGGAACACAACATTCTGCAAATAATATGGACAAATTTGGCAAGTACAGATATCCCAACGAAGAAGGGTACATCTCTCAATATATGATTTTGTGAACATTACATTGAACAAATCATATTCCTGGTTGAAAATAGAACTGCTGTGAACACTGGTGAGGCTTAAATCTGGAGATTTAACTTTAAAAGGGCAAAGTTCCAGTTTTTTTTTTAATATGTGGTGTACCAACTTTAGCTATGAGAATGTCAAATTAAATAGGCAAGATGCACTTCACTTACCATTGCTCTCTCCACAAGATTTTCTGTGAGCTTCAGAAGGAAAAATAAAGGAATCAGCACTGGAGTAATATCAAGTTTCAAGTGAAATCATGTAATCAAATTGACAAAGAGCAACCTTTCTGTGAGGGGCCTTGAGAAGCTGGGCAGTTGCTTCAGCGTAAGTAGCCATGTCATCAATTGCTGCATTGACTTTTTCCAAAGTGAGTCGCTGTTTCATATACCTGCAATTTGCATCCCTTATTGTCAAGAAAATATACGAGAGAGAGTTTTATGATGCATAAGCAGTAAAGAGATCAGCATCTCTTTTACTTCAGGAATCTCCTAGTGGGTTGGGCTGACATTGCTGTATAAGGTACACAAGAATTGTTGCCTTAAGAGAAGTTAGAAAACATCCATCTGTTGTATGCAGACGACACATTTTTCTGTGAAGTGGATCCCTCTCAAGTTCTTTATCTAAGGTTGATATTGCTCATCTTCGAAGCTATATCAGGCTCACATTAACATGGGCGAAAATACAATTTTCCCTGTTAAATACTTTAGTGCGAAATTCAGATAAACACAAGCATGGAAAGGTGTTATACAGAAAGTAGGCTATATCTGTCAATAGGAGGTAGTTTGATATTATTGAACAATGTGTTGGACTGTATTCCAACATATTTCAGTCCCTATCCCCAATAAAACTTTGAAGCAAATTGATAAAATTAGAGGGAATTTCTTCCCAGAAGACAGTGGCACTCAACACAAGTATCATTTGTTCAGATGGAACAAAGTAACCAGACCTAGACAGTTTAAGGGCCTAAGAGTAAGGAATCTGGCAATCCATAATAATGTTTGCTAATGAAATGGCACTGGTATATTGTAATGAAGAAGATTCTTTCTGGAGAATCTTAATCTAATTATCAAAGTTAAGCATCGGGAGCAAGAATATTGGCACACCAAAGTATCACACAATTCTCATGGTGTTGGGCCCTAGAAACACATAAGGAGACATTGGGAAGGCTTCTCCAAGTACACATATTTTAGAGCTGGCAAATGGAGAACTTATTAAATTTTGGAAGGATAGATGGCTGGCAATAGAACATTACAGGAAGAATTTCCGAGACTATAGCAGCTACGTATGCTGCCAACAATTAGCCAATGCAGGGAAGAGAATTCTTCGAAACTGACATTCAAAAGGAATTTCCAAGACTGGGAGGTGGACGGCTTGCTATGTTGCTGCGAATCTCCAAAAATGCTGCCGACCGCGTCGGATTCTCCAAATATGCACTAGTTTTGAAGGATCCGACACTCACACTGAGTTTCATTTTTGAAAAGTCCGAGCAGCATAGATGATATGGGAGTGCTATTGGAAAGATTATAGAAGTTCTCACTAGACAGAACGTTGCATATTTTTAAATCAAGCTACTTGAGTCTTGAAGTATGCTCCAGCAGCAATATTGTTGATATTTGGCCCTGGAAACTCAAAATTCCCACAAGATTGCTTGGGTCAGCTAATTAGCAATCAGGAAAGCTTGCCTAGCACATGAAAACCTTTCGAAAAAGGGGGGTAAAACTGTATGCAGCAGGTGCAACGTGTCTACAAGGATCAGAAAACATCAGTCACTTATTCCTTCACTCTCAAGTTGTCAGAGACACGTGGAGTATGCTTTTTTAAATCTTTTTGGGGTTAGCTGGGTAATGCCTTACAGCATTAAAGATGCATATGTCAGTTAGGGGCTTTGTAATGTTGGGAGGGCTATAAAACAGATATGGCAAATGATACCAGCCTGCATCTTTTGGAGTATTAGGACAGAAAGAAACCTCAGATATTTTGAGGGTGTGGTTTCTCCTATATACACACTTATGGCTAGATGTCTAATGAATCTTTTTTTGTTGGAAACTCAAAAATGTAAATAGCTTAGATAAATTCATGAATTTTGTTAGCTCCTTGACTTACTAGTAGTATTCACGGGTTACAGAAGCTACCCTTTTTTGCTAAACTGTTGTGATCTTTGGCATCCTCTGGATGCATTTCAATTAAATTCTCTCGACTTGATTAAAAAGAAAAAAGAGAAGTTAGAAAGAACTTACGGTGGTACTGAATTCAGTTCATCAGCATTAATGTAGAAAAGTGGCGGGGAGGCACGGCCTTTTTTTCCCTGAAATCAACAAAATATAGGGTGAGATAACTGCATCTCTATTTTGGCACAGGAAATCCATTTGAAGCTTTCCAAAACAGTGAATAACTGAATCAACAGTAAATGTCTTTTATACTAGATGAAGAATGATAAATTGCATCCTTTGATCACTATTATCTCGTCTTAAAATTGGGGTGCATAATCTGTGACACTCTTGGGAGTCCTTTTCTTTTTTGCGCACAGACCTCATTAGGAAGCCCAGCCTACTCGCAATGAATTCATTGAGTGAGTAGAACACATTCCCCGATGATTTGATTTTCCATTATTCTGGGCCAATTAGAAGAAAAAAAGTGAATCTCACCCATTATGCAATCAGATACTGCATTTAGGCCTCCCTGTTAGTTGACCAGATTAAATATGATGGACATGATCCACTTATCAAGCTAAAGAGGAAACATAATAAATGACTTGCATTTTCGAACAGAAGCAATCATGCAGATATAAAGAGGGTTAGAGAATTTGGGAGAGCTCGTTACCTTAGGTGCAGGCTCCTCAAGCTGCATAGACACAAAACCAAGATCCTCAACGCCGGGCTCTGGACGTATACTATAAGAAACAAATTCATAGTCAGATCAAATGAATCTTCTTAAGGAGTAAGGAGTAAGGACCGCATGTTAGTAAAGATATTTTGTTACATAGTACAGAATGTTACCATTTAGTAGCATCCTCCGTTGTTTTGGTCTCTCTATGAGGAACATATGATGGAATAGCAGCTGACAACTTTTGCAATTTCTTTTGCTGCCGCAGCGATGCTTCTATCAGCTTCTGCAGCCAGAAGCAACAGCCGGAAAACAACAAGTTATTGCATCTACATCACTTGTTTATAACTAAGATATAATGTATAACAACACCACACTTTGGCTTTCCAGAAACAAGGTGGAGCAAAAACACAGAGGCCTGTGTATCCTATAACAAATGCATTAGCTCTAT
Organism: Nicotiana paniculata; assembly: GCA_005239505.1. Taxonomy (NCBI): domain Eukaryota; kingdom Viridiplantae; phylum Streptophyta; class Magnoliopsida; order Solanales; family Solanaceae; genus Nicotiana; species Nicotiana paniculata. The sequence goes on along the minus strand of MDKI01277032.1, from coordinate 19,356 downwards.
AGTATGTTCCAGGGAAACACCGAGAAAGAGAAATACCTTGGCTTTGGGGATGGCTTCAGTTTCTTCACGCATACGGATTTTTATTTTGTGGAGCTGTAGCTCCAAGGCCGTCAGTGCAGAGTCAACAGCTGACAAATCTGAAATGCTGCTCGCTGGATACACTGTTCAGATTGCACCAAAGTTGAAGATCAGGAATAATAAGCAACTTCAACAAGATTTAGAGCAAAAAGTGGAGCAGATAATTTACTGTTCCGAGCTACAACAAGCTGTTGAACCTCCGCTATGCGAGCGTTGAATGATGATACTAGAGAATCGAGTGAAGACCCCGCTCCCGTGACGTCCATTTTACCCTCTTTCTCACTCTCTCTCCCTGACAAAACAACTCTTAGGAAAGAAGAGAAAAAAGAAAAAATAAAGCTCCTTAGAAACAATCATATTCCAAGTTCCTGCTCTACACATCTTCATCTATGACCAACATTATATAGCAAGTACTTCCACATAGTGTTATATGGATACTAATAGTAGCTACAACAGACATTACCATCTAAAAGCAAGACAAACCTCAAAACTAGGGAATGCAGAAAACAATAGAAGTGATATTAAAACACTTGTTTGTCAAAGACAGCCAAAGACATGAGAGTTTGGTCTTAATACGACCGTAATAAACATATTAGTTCAGTGAAAATGTGGAACTGAAAAGATGAAGGTTAAGAAAAAAAGAAAAAGAGAAACTCTTTGCAAATGCTCAAGTGCAGCTAGGATCTTTTCCAATCATACTAGTAGCTAAATCGCTATAATTCGAGGAGTCAAGTTAGGTGTTCAAAATCGCTCAAGTTAGTGAGGACTCACTCACTCACCTACTCCTTGTCTACTTAAGACTTTTTTAATTAACATCTTTATTAGAACTGTGGTGTCCGGGCCACCTACTGCACCTCTACTAATTCCACCGAGTACTTGCTACATCTCACCAGCAAAGGAACAAGAGAAAACCTCTTCACAAATGCTTAAGTGCAGCTAGGGTTTTTTGATTTCACAAATTTAAAACATCAACGATTCAGAATATTACACCAAAAACACGTAAGAAAATTCCGTTTAGGTCTTATAATAAAAGCATTAAACACACAAAAAAGATACAGAACAGTTCCCTAGTCACGGATATAAAAATTTCAATCATACTAGTAGCTAAATCACTATAATTCGAGCACAAAAGCTGCATTAAATATAGAAAAAAATGGTTGCAATTTCATTTACAGAACCTAAAATTGCTGCACTTAACTGCAAAAATTGACGAGATTATACAAAATTTCGAAATTATAATTAAACAAATGAGATCTAAAGTTGAAAACGTACCGAGAGAATTAAGCCCTTCGCTTCACGCCGGTAGGAGTTGAGGAAAGTGCGGGAGCAGAATGGGGGAAAGCGCGCTTTTAAATTTTTCTTTTTAAAAAGGCAAAAGTTCAAAATTACCCTTTTGGTATCTTATTTGTCTTATCCACTACAATTTTGCAAATTTAGCCATTCATGTCATCCGTTAAGAATTTAGCTCAAAAATGATCTCGTCTTTGTCATATATGCACTTCTTTTTAATAGAGTTCGAGCTTCAAAAATTGGGGGATTTGTATCTATACTCAGTTTTTGGGTCACAATTTAACTTGTACTCGCTTTGTAAAAAATAATTATAAGTGTACTCACTTTTCGGGTGACTTCAAACATACGGGACCTGAAGTAGCAAGAATTTATGTCTGAAGTACAGAATTTTTTGCCTGAAGTGTGACCTTATCAAAGTGAAACTTCAGATATTTTCGTCTGAAGTTTGGCTTTACTTGCAAAAGCAATCAAGAAAACTTCAGTTCATAGTGCAAACTTCAGACAAATTAGTCTGAAGTTCTTCAGTTTGTAGTACAAACTTCAGACAAATTAGTCTGAAATTCTTCAGTTTGTAATGCAAACTTCCAAACGTCAAACAAATTAGTCTGAAATTCTTCAGTTTGTAGAGCAAACTTCAGACAAATTAGTCTGAAGTTCTTTAGTTTGTAGTGCAATAAACTTTAGTTTCCCAAACTTGTTAGTCTTCAGTTGGAATATTCTGAACTTAACGGCCATGTAGGATCAGACAAAAACGATCTTATTCTGCCAATGCTTGAGACTTTGGAGTTAAGATTTTGTATTGATGTTGATTCTGTTAGTATTGTTTCTCCAAAGCTTGTGAAACTTCAGTTGATTTTGATTATGTTAATATTCCCAAACTTCTATTGGTGTCCTATATATATGTGGTATGGAGTTTTCTGTAGGTTGGCGTCACCGTGATAAAATTAATAAAACGTCGACGGCAGCCTGAAAAATGATTATTCCGGTCGTCGGAAAAAGAATTATACCAGTGTCGAAGAAGTCAAATAGCAGCAAGAGGATTTTTTTGCTTAGACTTGAACTTAACCCCTGATGAGAATGTTGATCTGAAGTTATGGCCGACAGTGTCGGTTTCATCTCCGATTTTGCGATGCTGTCAAAATTAGGAAAAGAAGAGGAGGAAGAAAGGAGCGCATAGGTCGCAGGATCTGAAGTTGTCAAAATTAGGGTATAGGTTAAATAATTTTAAAAATATGGGTATAGCTTAAATGAGAGCGACCAAATAGGACGCTCATGCAATTTTATGCAAAAGTTGTCTCATATTAAATGCCTCGTGAATATAAGATTGCTTTTGATATTTTCTTTAAAATGATAGTATTCGTTAATTGTTTAATTATAAAAGATGAAGCTTATGCGATTCGAGATTTTAGTTCTTTAAGTTACTAGGTTCGAAATTAATAATTTGTATAATTCGCTTATTTTATTTAAATATTTTAATTTTTGAATTATAAAAGATGAAGCTTATGTGTTCGGTTAAGTTTCTAGATTCAAAATTAATAATTAATACATTTGAATGAATTTTTTAAGAAAAATATAAAATTTGAACTAAAATTACTAGATTCAGCCAAACCCATGACCTATACACTACTCCAACCTTGAATTTGGCTATAAGAATAATGGAAGTATAAATATCCTTAAGAGCTTCTAAAGGCTTCTTTGCCTTCTAATTAGTGTTTCAACTACTGCAAAACTTGGCATAAGGATTATTTAAAAACATAGTCGATTTTTAAAAATTATTTAAAGTTTGGCCATTGGTAATTAAGTTATGTCTAAATTCCTCTTGTTGCATCGCTAATATTTTTCTTTAATTTGGATGGACTCAAATACAGTCTAAGTAAGTACTATTATTATTCTTTGTTTTCACTAAAATTTAACATAATTCATTCCATAGATGAACAATATAAATTTTTTTGAAGACATTAATTAAATAAATTGAAGTACATTCTATCTAATAACTTTGGGTTTTAGATGCGATCGTCCCTAATTTTGTACTTTAGGTGATATATATACTCTATGGGGTCGTTTGGGTTGAATACAACTTATACCGGTATAAGTTATGATGGGATAAGTTATGCTGGAATTAGTTATGCTGAGATTAGTTATCCTGGTGTTGTTTTTTATCCATTGTTTGGTATATTGTATTAAAAATGACAATCACACAATTTTTAAGAAGAGGGTATAAGTTATCCCGACACTAATTATCCCACCCTCTATAAGGTATAAGTTATCCCCGTACTAATTTTAATCTCTGAATAACTTATACCAGGTTTGCTAACCAAACAAAGTATTAAGGTGATATTAAATTTTTATACCACCACTATACCTTCTTATACCTCTTACCAAACGACCTCTATAGGTGTGCTTGGTAAGCAGGAAAATATTTTCTTACAAAGTACTCTTTCTACAACATGAAAATAAAGTACTCATTTTGTTGAAATGAGAGAAAATACTTTTTTATATCATGAAAATAAAGTACTCATTTTGTTGAAATGAAAGAAACTATTTTTTCTACATCATAAAAAGAAAATACTCTTTCTATATGATGGAAAAAAAATACTCATTTTGTTGAAATGAAAGAAAATATTTTTTTTATATCATGAAAAGAAAGTACTCATTTCGTTGAAATGAAAGAAAATACTTCTTACTACATCATTTTGTTGAAAGGAAAGAAAATACTTTTTACTACATCATTTTATTGAAATAAAAAAAAAAAAAAAAATCTACATCACGATTTTTTTGTTAAAATGGAAAAAAGAAAAATAATACTCATTTGTTGGAATTAAAAAAAAAAGTACTTTATCTATAATATGAAAAGAAAGTACTATTTTCTCAATTCCGTAATTGAAGATAGCCCAGAAAGAAAAGCAAGAATTGCACTAATAAGATGATTTGAGGCCAACGTTAAACGGCTCAGATGTGTGTTATGATTAGGCAACAATTAGATCTTATAAAACCCATCACTGAACAGGAAGTGTATGATGATGCTCTTACATACATAGATGATAACAAGGCTCCGGGAATTGATGGTTTTAATTCAATTTTCTTCAAAAAGACTTGATCAGTTGTGGGTAAAGAGATATTACTCGGGCAATCTTGGTTTTTTTTTTGCTTCTACTAATATGTGCAAGCCTCTGAATTGTACATCTTTGATACTAATACCAAAAGTAAAGAATTAGACTCATATCTTGTTGTACTATTGTGTATAAGATCATTTCAAAAATCATTACCGGAAGGATGCAAAAGGTAATAGATAGCTTAATTAACTCTAGTCAGGCAGAGTTTGTCCCAGGGAGAATAATAATATATAATATTATTTTGGAACATGAACTAGTCAAAGGGTACAACAGGAAGGACATATCCCCGGTGTGTATGTTAAAAATTGATATGCAGAGCGTGCGACTCAGTAGAATGGCCTTTCCTTGAGCAAGTTCTGATTCATCTATGCTTCCCTGAGAAATTTATAAAGTGGATCCTCGCATGTGTTAAGACAGTATCTTATTCTATTGTCATCAATGGTAAGCCTACCGTACCGTTTGAGGCTAAGAAGGATTGAGACAAGGGGACCTCTTCTCCCCCTTTCTTTTTGTGCTTGTCATGGAGTATTTCGGTACTGCAAATGGTTTCCAGCACCAACCAAAGTGTGCCAAACTAAGACTTATTCAACTTGGTTTTGCTGATGACCTACTTTTGTCCTGTAAAGGTGACATAACTTCCATCACTCATCTTTATGAGTGTTTTCAGAAATTTTCGATTGCATCAGGGATGATTGCAAATGTCTCCAAAAGCTCAATTTATTTTGGTGGGGTTAAGGAAGTGGTACAACAACAGATTCTACATCTGCCCGGGTTTCTTAAAGTGAATTTCCATTTAGGTACCTTGGAGTGCCCCTTAGCACAAAAAGGTTATTGATTATGCAATGTCAACCTCTTCTGGAAAAGATGACTGGTAGAATAACAACATGGACAACCAAATTTCTATCTTATGCGGGCAGAGTACAACTTATCAAAAGATTGTTTTCAATTCTTACATTCTGGTCCTAAGTATTTGTTCTGCCAAAAAAGATTCTCAAAAAGATTGAAGCATTGTGTAGAAGCTTGTTGTGGACAGGTGGTGCTGATATATCCAAGAAGGCACAAGTTGCGTCTGACAAATTATGTTATTCTAAGTCAGCAGGTGAGATTAATCTTATAGATGTCCAAATATGGAACAAAGCAGCCATTACAAAATTATTGTGGAATCTAAGCAAAAAGAAAGACACAATTCGGATACAATGGGTACACATTTACTATGTGAAGCAGGGACTAGTATGGGATATATATATCCCAAGCAATCCTCATGGGTTATTCAGAACATATTCAAAGCAAAGAGATATGTTGAGGAGGTTGGGTACGAGTGCACAAGATTCCAAGCAATGAAGAACTTCTCTATCAAAGAATTCTACCAAAGGTTATTGGGTGTATTTCCTAAGGTGCCTTGGAGGAGATTAGTATGTAACAACTATATGGAAATTGGATACTAAAGACAGACTTCCAAAGTAGGGAATGAACGTCGATATAAAGTGCCCTTTGTGTTTGACTGAAAACGAGACAATTTCTCACCTTTTCTGTCCCATTTTGCTTCTAACATTTGGAAAATGCTCTTATGGCAAGGAAAAAGTCGACAAGCTTTCAGGTGGCAGGAGGAGTTAGAATGGATTAGGGGTGACAAAACTCATCTAATCCGCCCAAAGATTAATAGGTTGGGCTAAACACATTTTTGTTCATGGGTTAATTTGGGTTGAGCCCAAGTTAATCTATTATTTTTTATGACTCATTCTGACCTATTTAACAACCCAAATACAATTCATGAAACTCACCCAAAACAAAGACTTATCTAGAAAGCTACTTACTTGCCCCAATTTTACATTTTTATATTTTTAATTTATTTTTCTGTACCACTCACTCACCCACCATAACCCCTAACCCCCCACCCCCACCCCTCTCCGTGCGCAAATCCCCTCAATTTTTTATTTTTTTTTTTACTTTTTTGTGTATTTTAAATTTTCCGTTTTCTTCGTTTTTCCTGCCCCCTCAAATTTTTTTTTTTTTTACTTTTTTTTGTATTTTTTAATTTTGTATTTTTCTTTTTTGTTTTTCGGCACCACCCACTCCAACCCTCCCCCCACCACCACCACCCCCCACCCCACGCAAACCCCCTCATTTTTTTTTAAACTTTTTTTTGTATTTCAAAATTTTCTATTTTTTTTGTTTTTCTTCACCACCCACCTACCCTACCCTTTACCCCCGCAAAATATTTTTCAACTTACACATTTTAAGGTAAAAAGATTTTTTAATGTAAGATGGGCATGGTCCAAAAACATGGGTCAAGTTGGGCGGGTTGGGTTGTGACCCATTGTTTAGCCCATCTTGACCCAACTCATCTTAGCTCAAATACATTTTAGGCTGGGTTAGGCAATGACCCATTTATTGACCTAACTTATCTTGACCCGCCCAAATTCAAACCAACGCGTCCATTTGTCGCCCCCAGAATGGATGATAAACAACTGCAAAGGGAAGTCTGCCAATTCTCACATCTATAGAATTGCTATTGCATATTGAATATACCATGTCGGGAAAGGGAGGAACTTGAGAATTTTTCAAGGCAAAAGTACAAGTGTAGAAGGCATTGTTAGAATTGTCATACAAGAGATCTTCTACCTGGGAAGCTTGAAGTCCAAGATTAAGTCACAGCTGGAAAACCTGAATTTCTACCCTGCCTAGAACTAGTAATCAGGAGGCGGGTGGGGGTGGGTTGATGGGGATGGGGAATAAGGTAGGAAAGGTTGAAAAAGAGTTTTGGAAAATATTTTTCCTTCTCTTGATAGGGTAAATATTTTCCTTCAATCGGAGGAAAATGAGTTAATCAAACATGGGAAAATTAGAAAATTCGTACCAAACACACCCTATATATAAACATTTTGATGATGCTCAAACATATATATGAGACTGTTAAGAGCCTCTATGACAACTAGTGGTGAAGTCATCAAATTGGTAGAGCAAGATCGATATGAGCTCATATAACTCATACTCAATATAATTCCATTATAATTTGAATATACAATAATTTGATACTATAACATAACCTTCAAGAGCAGGTGGTATATTATGAAACAGTGCTCTCATATGAAAATAATACAAAATTTAAGTGGAGTCACAAAATTCGAGCCGTAGAAGCAGCCACTAATGCTTGCATCAGGGTAGGCTGTCAACATCTTACCTCTTGAGATGCGGCTCTTCCCTGCGTGAATATACGATGCTTTGAGCACCGGACTGTCTTTTTTATCAAAATGTAAAAAGAGCCACAATTTATAAGGCCTATAATTTCCTAAAACACTAATCTATTTTAGAGCGACTAATATGAGTTTAAATGGAGCGACATGGACCGAGCTCAGTTGTGAACAGGAGGGTGTGTTCTTGCAGGTAAGTAGTCCAAATTAAATTCTGGCATTGTATCCTCCCTTTTCATAAGCTTATTTCGCTCCGATGAAAGTTTTACTTCTACATCCAATGGAAATGAAACCCTAACTTGACTTGAATTCTTCTCATTCTGCAAAAAATCCCCGACAATTAATTTAAGTTTTCAACTTTATCAATATGTATATAGGAATTTAAGTTATATGTACACAGAGAGTGTAAAAGTTTTTACGTTAAAAGTGTAATTTTACCTGTCATAGCAGGATATATAATTATCATTTTACTGGGTTACTAATTAATATTTATCATAGAGATTTATTTATAATTAGTACCTTATAAGTAGCGTGATTATCTAATATAGTTTTTATATATTAGGAAATTTTACCTCCTATAGCAAAAGTATACACCCTATTTATTATAAACCAAAATCATTTTAAAATATTATTTTCTATAGCTACCTTTTATATTTTATAGCAAAATAAGTATTTATGGTATATACTACCATTGAGGCATGAAATATGCTATTTATGTTTTTCCTCTCTCTTAGACATATGGACATAATTATTTTTAAGGTGATTGTCATTACATGGCGCGAATACATGTGAATACATGCACATACATGTGGACTGCCCTGATTTTAGGCGCTTTTTATTGTTGTATTCATGAATACATGACGCGAATACATGTGAATACATGCGCGTACATATGAAATGCCCTGATTTTAGACGCTTTTTACTGTTGTATTCATGAATACAACAACGCGAATACATGTAAATACATGCGCGTACATCTAAACTACCCTGATTTTTAGGCGTTTTTTGCTGTTGTATTCGTGAAAACAGCAGCATGAATACCGTAACAACTAAATAGTAGCTATAGGAAGTACTTATATATATAGTAGCTATCAATAATTAATAACCACTAAATAATAGTAGTTTCTCAAAATTCCTCTTATATTATTAATAAGTGCATATAATTTAAAGTCTAAAATAAAAATGAGTTTATATAAATAACTTGAAAAGTAATAGAAATAGGACAAACCTTGCTGAGGACACCAAGTGATCGAGCATTACATGCATGGAAGAATAGAAGGAAAATCATAAGAAGAGAGGATATGGTGATTGACATTTGCAAAGAAATTATGTATTTTGAGGAGTACTACCAAAATGATGCAAATTCTTGGTTCAAATTTGTTTGAAGATATTGGTATTAACATATAAAATATTTTAAGGAGCTAGCATTATAAATGCTGACTTAAGAAGAATTTAGGAGTAAGAAGGTAAAACGAATTGTCCCAAAGACATGAAGATTTTCAAAGTGAAGCAAAATCAGAGTTCTGCAAAATATATATATATCAAGAAATGAAACATGAAAAGAAGAAAGTAAAAGAGTCCAAAGAAGAGTTTTTCTCTTTGAATTTAAAGAAAAAAAATGAATATTATTGAAATTATGTACTTGAACGACAGATCGCTCAAAATGTTAGAGAAACAAGAAGCAAGAGCTTGTCCATTTTTGTTTCCATCGAGGTATATTTCTTTTCCACCCGATGTTCGATACTTGTGTTGGGACGAATTACAGTTGGATTTTCACTGAAAAGTCACACATTCCCTATAAAAATGATATATACTTAGAATTCGAAATTGCTTATCACTTCACCACAACCCTCGTAGGTACCGAGGTGATTAACTCAGTGGCCTTGTCCTTAATCGTGTGAAGCTAAACTATGGTTTTATTGGTTTTATATGGTTAGTGTCTAGCTTTGTTCCACCACTTATACCTTGAAAATCATACCAAAGGATTATTTTAAAGGGTAATGTCAAAAAGTGAGACACCTTTTAAGATTGACTAGGCACCAACATGTTTACCTATTTTGCTTATATATGTTCCCAACTGCCTCTACTTGCATGCTTCAACAGAGAATGATCAAATTAATACTGTTTTATAAAATTTTCCATGGTTTTGGGTTGGGGTGTATATGGATCGGGTTGGTTCGATTTTTATCAAAATCAAATCAAACCAATTATTCGGTTTGAATTGGTTCAGTTTTGTCGGGTTTTCCGATTTTTCGGGTTTTTTGTTAATGAATATTATTCGAATCTTACTTTGTTAAAGTTATAGATAAAGTTTTGATAAGTAAATACATGTTTAGTAAAATATTAAAAAAATTGACAAACAAATGATCTATTAAAATATTCCGATGGGAGAATTTTATTAATAACACATGATAGTTATTTTATTAGCCGTCTATCAATAATTTTCTATCAATGTATACTTTCAAGGTTAGCACATGAGAGGATCACAAATATTTCTATATTTTTTAAAGAAAATTCAATATAAAGTCTTAAAAATATATATTAAAATTATGTATTTATTTGTCGGTTTGGTTCAGATTTTTTACTCAATACTAAATCAAGTCAAAGTAAACCTAGTCGAGCATTTTAATCGATTTGGTTTAATCTTTTTATTTGATGCGATTTTCCGATTCGATTTGAACCCCTAGTTTTGGTACGCTGGAAAATTGTGGAAACCAGTTCTATATGTTTATAAAGACAACATCAAGCCAATTATTTATACTTTGAAACAGTACCATGACATTGGAATAATAAGATGTAGCTCAAGGCCTATATATTCAAATGAAAACCGTCCATAAAACAGTATTAAATTGAGCGAAATAGACTTATTTATGAAAACCGTCTATTGAATGGAGGCATTTTTTCATCTATCCAAGTTTTAGTGTACAGAGTGATTCAGTATATATACTAACGAGAAATAGCAAATATTTTGTAAAATTAATCGAGCTAGGCACATACAAATTGCCCGAGACACAACAACAACAAAAAATAGCCGACAATTGAAGAAGTACTCACATATTTATGTTCACACTCGTACTTATTTACCGGCTTGACAAAACTAGAATATATTGTTAGGACCGAAAAAGTCAGGTGTCATGCGGAAGCTAGCAAAACAAATTTTGAACGGCGATAAATCAGACAACAAAAGAGAAATATACCAAAAGAGATACAAACATTTAACGTGGTTCGACCAATTGACTTACGTCCACGGGCGGAGATGAGCAATCCACTATATAAAAAAAAATAGAAAATACCGAGAGAACAACCTCACGAAGAGGCAAACACAAGTCACACACTAACACTTGTTCCGTAAAGTTCTCTCCCTAAACACGAATTTCAAACCCCATATGACTATATTGTGGATGCTACTGAATAAGAAGGAAAAATCCTCAATTATAGAAGTCAAAACCTTCTCCTACAAGAAAAGGGATTAGCCAAATATGAGAGATTTATAATTTCCTTCTACAAGAAGGAAAACTCAATTATAATAAATATATTATCCTTTTTTTCAAGAAATAGGAAAATTAAATATGGTAAAAAAATTAAGAAAATACCTAACACATATTTCCTTCTGTTTATTTTCTTTTTAATATTTTCATGAAAGACATGTTACTCTCCAAGAAAATGTGTATAAACTTTAGAATGTGAGACGCGTGTTGAGAAAAAGGTTGACCTTATGTTTTTCAAAAAACAAATGTAAAAACAAAAATACAGATCTTTCCATTACTTATCCGAATCGTGTATCAAATAACCCTCTGAATTCCCTTATTGTGACTTATTTATGGACAGAACGCAGCGTATAAATACATGTATATTTATATGGTTAGCTAGCCTTGAACATACGGGTTCGACCGAATTTGATAGTTTTGGTCAAAACTCTATATTTATCTTATAATTTTTTTTTAATATGTACAAATTATTAATTTAGAATGCATTAACTTAAAAAAGGATAAAAATCAAACCGGCAAACTTTATGAAGGTTTGTTAGCGTCCACCAACCAGTAGAGAGACCAGGTCCTCTACTAGTTTCCACAGAATTATGTGCTAAAAACGAGTAAAGAGACAAGGGATTTTTACGTGGAAAAATCCCTCTTAAGGGGACAAAAACCACGACATACTCTTTTAGGTTTTCAACTCCACTAACTTGTAATCTACACTATTACAAGCCACTTTGTAAGGCACTCTTACAAAGACTTTCACACACTAACTTATAGTTCTTACTACAAGCTACTTTGTAACTCTTCTAGCTACAAAGACTTTGACTTATGACTAACCCTAGTCACACAAGATCATGAATGAAGTATGGTTTTAGAGTTCCTATTACAAGGCTTCTTAGAAAGCAAGATAGGATGCAATAAAAAAGGCAAAACACAAGATTACAACTCAACTAATGGACACCTAAGACACATAATGAAACCGGTCCTCTTTAGTGGAGTTGTCTTCTTGTTCTTGACACACTTGAGCTTTCAATTGCTGGGCAGATCTTCAATGCTTGAAGAATAATAGTAAATGCTCAAGTGAATATGTTGTTCTTCTTTCTTCAAGATATTATACATCATTACACATTCTAAGAAGGATGTCAAAGATCTTGAAGTACACGGCTCAACCATTAGGAAGTGACTGATGCATTGTAGCGTGAACAGTAGCAGGCAGTTATCTTTTCTGTCACAGCTTTTTACAGCTGTCAAATTGGCCTGTACTTTATTCTGCGAATCTGCTAAGGGATCAGGTCCCTTAGCTAGTCCATCTTCATCCGGTACTGAATGATCTGGAATTCCTGGAGTTAGAGCTAACTGCTTGTGTTGCCTAGACATAAGGTCCTTTTTCTGGTTCGGCACGTAAAAGTTTGTTAGATCATCAAAACGGAATATAGCCCATCAATTTCCCCCTTTTTGATAATGACAAACTTTTAAATTTGGGAAGCAGTTATGTGAGAAAAATTGTAAACTGACACCAGCAGATACATAACAGTGATCGATCGGGTTCCCGGCAAAGTTCCCCCTGTCGATGAGCTTCCCCTTGACTTCCCCCTATCTATGAGCTTCCCCCTGAACTTCCCCTTTTTTGGCATCATAAAAAGGCATACCCTGACATAAGACATAAGGAAGTCCGATATAGTTAACTCATGCCCTTTATGTGCACACAACATAATAAAAACAGAGTAGTAAGGCAGAAATGCATTAGCGAGAACATAAAAAGACTGATTATATTAAGAGATAGTTGAGAACAAAAGGAAGTCTCTGCTCTAGGAGCAAAGAACTTCATTTGGATTTTGCCAGGTAGGAGCAGCTAGGTGAAATCCACATTCCCAAACACAAAAGAAAAGCATAAAAACTAACAACCACAACACATCACATAAGAATTTGGGAGGACAGATCCTAAGAGGCATTAGAGAAGGAGGGCTTGGAGGATGAAACAGAGAGGGTTCGGAGAACCAGGTCCATGCGGGCATTTGCAGAAGTTTTTTCCGTGAGAAGTTTGTCTTTGAGGTTCTCCACTTGTTGCTTAAGCTCAGCATTTTCCTTGGTTAAGCGATCCACTTCTTCCCTTAAGTCACTACTCGCATTAGGATCCTCTGCAACTGGACTGGACACTTCGAGGATGGAATTTGAGCCTTCAATCTTTTGATCGTATCACGGGCAGCATTCAGAGCATTGATCATCTGAGAGATTGTTGAAGAGCTGCCCCCAACTTTCTCAATGCACTCGTACTCTTCAAGAGTGGTCTTGGAGAATCTTTGTTTGCGAGTCCCAACCCGAGGATTGTTGAGTGGAACCTTGAAGTGCTTAAAGACGCGAGTGAGCAAGAAGCCATAGGGGAGACTATGATTCCCATCCTTAATCGAGACAACCTTATCCATATGACTTATCATCAGAGCAGGCAAGTTGACAGGCTTGAAGTTGTCAATGTCTTCCATCAAAATCAAATCTGCTCGGGAAGCAATAGAGCGTCGCTCAGCTCGGGGAAGAAGGACTTTATTCACCAGCTCAAAGAGGAGTTGGTAAACAGGCAACATAGCCTTCTTGTGAATCCGTTCCCCTTTGCTGGACAATCCCTGGTTTAACTATCGCTCTCCGAAAATCACCGCTACACGCAGACTTGTTGGGATCCACTGAGGATAGCCCTTCTGATGGAACATCCAGAATTTCCTCCAGAGCAGCATCATCAATGACTATGTCCACACCCCCTACTAGCACACACACATGACCATCTTCTGGTGTGAAGAGGGTAGCATAGAATTCTTTCACAGCATCTTCATAGACCTTAGGAGTACTCACATTAAACAGGTGTTCCCACTTCTGGAATTCAACCATGGTCACGAGTTGACTCATGCCCGACATCTCTAGTATCTCAGGATCAAATGTACGACCCCACAACACACTTTGGTTTTGAACATTCTCCTTCCACTTCCCACTACTACTAAGAATAGACATCTCAGTACTAGGTTCCATCGCAGTTTCTTCCTCACGCTTTCTTTTTCCTGATACCTTCACAGATATTCCTTTTGAACTAGCAGATATAGATTTCCTCTCACTTGTTTCCCCGACCACCTTCTATTTGGTCTTCACATCACTTGTCACAGACTCCTTCTTATTACGTTGACTAGACTCAGATCTCTTCCGTTCTACTAAGGAACTAGGTTCCTCAATAGTGTCATCCTCTACTGCCACAACAGGGATGTCCCTGTCCCCCACTGTTTGACCGTCCTTCACCAGTCTTTTCTTCTTCTTTTTTTTGCTCTTCTTACTATTTTTTAGAGCCAAACTGACAGCCTCTATCTTCTGTAGCCTGGTTGGGGGACGCTTAATAGGTGGAGCTGGAGTGCTAGTGTTGTGACGAAGTTTGAAGCGAGCACTCAGCACCATGTCATCCTCATCATCCTCATGCATGGGTCCTCACGCGGAGGAATAGACTCAAGTGGAGGTGTGTAGAAGATCTGGTCTTGAGGAGAATGAGGTGGTGGAGAAGCAGGTCCCTCACTAGGTTTAGAAGGTGTGACCTCATGGGAAGGAGACGCAAAAGAGACCATTGTTCCTTCCTCCTCTAAGATGGACGGTGATGCTCCCTGTGTTGCAGAAGGAGAGTGGGTCCCTTCAGAGGGGTCATTTTCAGATGCGATGACCAAGATATTTTTTGCTGCCTCTTTTTCAGAAGACTCTATGGGGTCGAAGAGAAATTGATGTACTGATCAGTGTCGTCTGCTGAACCTTCAGCGACGTGAGAGACTTCAGTAGTGAAAGGCTCGGATTGTGATATAAGGGAAGGAGGAGGTACAGAGGTGGTTTCAGTAGTGAGGGTTTTTTGTGGGGAATCCGCTGGAGGAGAGAAGGACGGAGAAGATTCTGATTCAGGGGGAGGAGATGAAGGAGTGGAGGCTGAGATGGCTTCCTCCAGAAGAGGCGTTTCCTGATCTTCCACTGGAGTGGTGTTGAGATCAGTGGTGAGAGAAGGGAAGAGTTCATTTGAGGAGGCTATTGATGCAGGTTAGTGAAAAACTGAAGGGTTGTTCGTAGGAGTGGGTGTGTAGAGATAGGTTGAAGGAGAGGGAGTTTATAATAGTTAGAGTAATGGGAGGTGAAGGAACTGGTTCAACTGGCGGTAGAAATTTTTGGGAAGAGGGAAGTACGCAGAGGGATTTGATGGATGTGAAGGATGTGCTTTTTGAAATAGCGATGGTGTGACAGCAGTAATAAATGCAAATATTTTTTTTTGAAAAAGGGGTAGGATACACATAGCTACTAACCTGGGAAGAATGGACCAGGTCCGGTACTTTATGTTGTTGTTGTTCCCTTTTTTTTTGAAAAAGAAATGCTCAGTCTCTTTGTGTTATACACTGCCTTTTCTTTAACTTCTGTAAGCATCATGCGTGTCTACCTGCAACGCTATTGATGTGAGTTATACTTTACCATAAAACACCTTAACCATCTATACCTGAGTAAGACAAACTTAGCCAATACGGAGAACCGGTCCCTAGATGGTCTTAGCATGCCCAGAGCCATTCGATTCTTCTCAAAATGTTCCCTGCCCAGTGCATTGGTGAATATATCTGCAATCTGATCTTCAGTGCAACAAAACCTCACACTTATGTGTCCCTTCTCAACATTGTCTCTGAGAAAGTGATGTCTCACATCAATGTGCTTGGTTCTCTTGTGTTGCACCGGGTTCCTTGCCATATTGAGGGCACTGGTATTGTCGCATAGCAGTGGAATGCTGTCAATAAACACTCCAAAGTCCTCTAGTTGTTGTTTGATCCACAGCAACTGAGCACAACAAGATGCAGCTGCAACATATTCTGCTTCTGCTGTGGACAAGGCCACTGAGTTCTGCTTCCTTGTCCCCATGAGATTAAGCATGAACCAAGAAAATGAGCCATCCCTGAAGTGCTTTTCCTATCTACCAGATAACCTGCATAGTTAGCGTTAGCATAACCAATAAGATTAAAATTGTCACCTAAAGGATAGTAAAGGACCAGGTCCTCTGTGCCTTTGAGGTAGCGAAGGATCCTCTTAGCCGCTTTCAGATGTGACTCCTTGGGATTAGATTGAAATCTTGCACATAGTCCTACACTGAAGACTATATCTGGTCTGCTAGCTGTGAGGTAAATAAGTGAACCAATGATCCCTCTATACATGGTTTAATTCACAGGAGTGCCAGCATCATCCATGTCAAGTTTGGTAGCCACCGCAATGGGTGTGTCAGTCGCCTTAGAATCCTCCATGTCAAACCTTTTGAGCAGTTCCTTGATGTATTTCTGCTAGCTGATGCAAGTGCCATTGATAGACTGTTTGACTTGGAGACCCAGAAAGAAGTTCAGGTCCCCCATCATGCTCATCTCGAACTCACTTCCCATTAGTGTTGCAAACTCCTTGCACAAGGAATCTGCAGTGGCTCCAAAGATAATATCATCGACATAGGCCTAGAAAATGAGAAGGTTCCTTCCTCGCTTCTTCAGGAAGAGAGTGTTGTCTATCTTTCCTCTTGTGAACCTGTTGTCTAGGAGGAACTTTGACAACCGCTCATACCAAGCTCTGGGAGCTTGCTTCAATCCATACAAGGCCTTGTCGAGTTTGAATACATGTTCTGGGTGGATATGATTTTCAAACCCAGGGGGTTTCTTGACATACACTTCTTCCTTGAGATAACCATTCAAGAATGCTCTTTTCACATCCATTTGGAACAAGGTGAATTCCATATGAGATGAAAAGGCTATAAGAATTCGAATGGCTTCCATACGAGCAACTGGAGCGAAGGTTTCATAATAATCAATCCCTTCTTCTTGATTGTAGCCTTGGACTACCAACCTTGCTTTGTTCCTGGTTGTTTTCCCGTTTTCATCCAGCTTGTTCCTGAATACCCACCTGGTCCCTATGATGGTTCTGTTTGAGGGACGAGGTACCAGATGCCACACTTTGTTTCTCTCAAATTGAGAAGTTCTTCTTGCATAGCCACGATCCAATCAGCATCCTCCAGAGCTTCCTTGATATTCTTGGGTTCAATTTGGGAGAAGAAGGCTGAGAAAGCTAGAGAGTTTCTAGTTTTTGATCTGATTTGAATTTCGGAATCAAGAGGGGTAATTATGTTATCAAGAGGGCGAGAGATTTTATGTTTCCAGTTTGGAACTTGAGACTGATTAGTGGAAGTGCTTGATGTGATAGTTAGGCTTCCCAGTGATTCCTGATCTGCAACCTGAGGAGTGCTTTCCACTGCATCTCCAACTCTTTCCTCAGCTTCTGTGGGAGAGATAGAAGTACCAGGTTCCTCCTAAGGTTCTGAGGAAGAGGTTGAGTTGACTTCCACTGTCTCCTTTGCTTGACTCATCATATCAGCCTTGCCATTAGACACATAAGAGATTTCCCCTGGAACCAAGAGTGGTTCTTTGTGTTGATCATCACCATTGTTGTCCTTGTTTGAAATGGGGGTTTCATTGAAGAGGACATGAACACTCTCCTCCACACATTGAGTCCTTTTGTTATACACTTTTTACGCCTTGCTTTGAGAGGAATAGCCCAAAAAAATTCCTTTATCACTCTTGGCATCGAACTTTCCCAGCTGATCGTTCCCGTTATTTAAAACATAACATTTGCAGCCAAAAGCCCTTAGATGGGTCACCTTGGGCTTTCTTCTATTGAGCCGTTCATATGGGGTCTTGTTCAGGAAGGACCTGACCATGCACCTGTTCACCAAGTAGCAGGCAGTATTGATTGCCTCAGCCCAGAAGTTTTTTGCAATCCCACTGTCTATTAGCATTGTTCGAGCCATGTCCTCCAGAGTCCTGTTCTTTCGTTCCACAACACCATTTTGCTGGGGAGTCCTTGGAGCTGAGAAGTTGTGTGTGATTCCATTTTCATTACAGAATTCATCAAATCTTGTATTATCAAACTCTGTTCCATGATCAAACCTGATGCATGCCACTTTCATGTTCATCTTCACTCGAATTTTCTTGACAAAGGCCCCAAATACCTCAAATATTTCATCTTTCGAGCGAAGGAATCATGTCCAAGTGAATCTAGAGTAGTCATCCACAATCACAAAGATGTATTTCTTTCCACCCCTACTTGGAATTCTCATTGGTCCACACACATCCATGTGGATTAGTTCAAGAGGTCTGGATGTGGTAACATCTTTCTTGGGTTTAAAATATGATTTCACATGTTTCCCTCTTGCACATGCATCACATACTTTGTGATCCTTGAACCTTGAATTTGGCAGAACACGAACCAGGTCCTTCTTTATCAGCTTGTTCAACAGAGAGAAGCCGGCATGTCCTAGTCTTCTCTGCCAAAGCTCAGCATCATCTTCAACTGCCTTTAGGCAGTTCACCTCACGTGCTTCCAGAGATTTGAAATCAGCAGCGTAGATGTTTTTGTATCTCTTGGCTATCAACACCACCTCTCTAGTTACTAAACTAGTAACTGTGCATGTTTTTGACAAGAATTCCACCTTGTTTCCTTTATCACAAATTTGTGAAACACTCAAGAGGCTATATTTCAAGCCATCCACATAGTATACATTTTCAATTAAGTGTTCCAGAGATCTTCCAACTCTTCCTACGCCTAGGATGTAACCCTTCTTCCCATTTCCAAAGGACACATCCCCTCCTTGCAGGGCCTTCAATGAGAGAAAATCCATGGTATTTCCAGTCATATGCTTTGAGCATCCACTGTCCATAATCTACTGTAGCCCGCTTTCCCTCACTGATCCCTGCACACACAAATCAATGGTCAGATTTAGGAACCCAAACAAGTTTGGATCCCTTGTAATTTGGAAATGGGTGAATGAGAACTTTTCTAGTCCATGCTGGCAGGATTTTGTGTTTTTTGCTGGGACCTGGTCCTTGGTCAGGCTTTCTCCTGCCTGCAAATATTTTATTTTTTTGGATTGATTGGTCCTTGACTGGACAGCTTTCCTTGTAGTGTCCATTGTTCCTACAATAGGTACAAAGCCAATTGTCAGGGACTATAACGTACTTGCTGTGAGGGTTGTAGGGAGTTTTCTCCCTTTGAAACCCGATCCCCTGCTTGTTCTTAGAGTTGTTAGAGTACATAACAGTGACATCGTCTGTGGACCAAGTCCAATTCAAGTTCTTAAGATCAGATGTTAGTTTGCTCACTTCTGCTTGCAACTCCTTGTTTTTCTCAACCTCA
>MDKI01288074.1:0-11871 GCA_005239505.1 Nicotiana paniculata | reverse complement strand
CTTTAATTGGAAAAACTCTTTAACCCACAACAACCCTTAATAACATACATATCTTTGGGGGGGGTAGAATAGGGGGTGTGACAATTATTGATCTGTAGGCCACCATATTTTTCATTAGATCTAGTAATTTCGTTAAAATCACCTCCTATTAACCAAGGTAATCTAATTTGATCATGTAAAGTACGTAAATTTTCTCATAGAACAGTACGTGCATGAAAATCATATTTTTCATAAATAATTGATAGTAACCAAGCGTTAGGGTTAAGGTATACCTGAACAATGGAGTGTATTTCTTGGCTTGTGGAATCCACTTTATCAAGCTTGATTTCATCCTCCCTCAAAAGTAAGGCTATTCCTCCGAAAATTCCTTCAGGGGGTGATTAAGCCAAATGTGAGAACCCAAAGTCAGACTTGAGATGTTCGTGATCTTGCATATGATTTTCCAGTAAAGCCACTAGAGATGGTTTGTGGTAGTTGAGCATGAAATGAAAATTCCTTTTGAACTTCGGTGACGGAGCTCCTCTACAGTTCCATATGACAAACTGCATGGATTGATTATTGAGCGGGCTTGGTGGAGTCTCCCTCTCCATTGTTGAGGATCTGTTCATCAGTGCTGGGATTAACAAGATTGCAAACTTGCCCACCTCTGGGTTTCTTGTTGGACGTATGTTTAGTGAAACACTTTGTAGCTCGGGTGGACAAGTGGTTATCACTTTTCTTTCTTAGTGTTCTTTGAGGATGTATATTTTGTTCCCATTGAGATAACTCAGGATGGGGAGTGTTTCTCGTATCTCTGCCATAGTTGCTGCTACTTCCAATTGAGCTATTTCGTCTAGTTCGTTGGGAAATGGACTGGGTGGTTGAAGTGGACTGGTTGGAGGGGTGAGAGGGTGGTATGGGGATGCTTGTGCATGGAGTGGTATTATGGGTGCTATGGATGAACGAGGCTGGATCCGAGGGACAAATGTTTGGGGTGGTTGTTGTGGTGGATAGAAGGGATGTTCCAAGGTGTTCAGTGGTTGCGATGGTGGCACTAACATGGAGAGAGGAGTTAGAAGTGGTGGTGCCATTTATTATTATTGATAAAGGACTGATGAGGGGTGCATGACCCATAGAAATTGATTGTAAAGGGTCACTCCCATGCGCATCCCCTCTGTGACTATCTGATCCATGTCTGCCGGATTTTGTATCATCACTATCACATCTTGATTGTCTATTTCCATGGTGAAGGTCAATGCATGCTCATGCATGCTCATCTGTAGCCATTACTGGGGGTAATTTTGAGTTGGTGGATATTGTTTTATGTAGATAGGTGTGGGTTGTGGTGGTTGGTCGTGTGGTGGTTGCATTGTGATTGTGTTGAGGAAAATGGGGTGTTGGAGGAGATTGGTGTTGGTGAAGGAGAGGGTTTTCCTGTGTTGAAGATTGTAGTTTGATCGGTTCATTTGGGAGTGAGAGGTCTGTTAAGGAGGGGTTATGTGTAGTTGCATGGATAATAGTAGTAAATGATGAGGGTTTAGAATTTGCTTGATTTTGAGAGGTTAATTTGGACGGCTGATTTGGTATGGGTAATAAAGGTGTAATCTCACGTGAAGGGCTTATTGATTTTGTGGTTGCTTGTGTTGGGTGTTGGGCTATGTCAGTCGGTGGCTTTGTTATTTGGGTGGGGAGTGTAGGTATTGGGCCTTGTGTGTTAGAATGATTTTGGGTTATTGGGTAAGGGTTAGTTGCCGTAAGGTATGCTTGTAATTGAGTGCCTATAGTTAGGGATGAGTTGGATTTGCATGTGCCATTGGTGGTAGCAAGGTCATGTTGTTGTGCCACGTGTAAATGGCTCGTGCTAGGTGGTAGAGGGGTTCAAGGTGAGTCAGCAATAATGTTTGATGAGTGAATTTTGTTGTAGTGATCGGAATGTGGACTAAGTGCGTGGTTGTTAGTCTCATGGGCTGTGGTATTTGGGCCTGTGATACTGCCAGTTTGGTCCATAGGTTCGAGGTTGTTAAGGAATTGTAAAGTGGTTTCATTAAAAAATTTTGGGTGATTAGAGGAGGCAGTAGTAATTATTTTATTAGTTAAAGATTTCTTAATAGGCATGTGATTAGCTCATGTGTGAGGTTAGGATTAGGAGACATACATGTGGGTCCCGCGCCGCCAGTGTTCAACTTGTGTGATTGGAAGTTGCTTGTGATTGGTGATTTTGCTCTGGATCGATTTTTTGAGGGGAAAATGACTGTTTGGCATACGTTGGTATCAATATTGGATTGTTTGTGTTGTTCCTGGGTGGTGGTATGGGTGGGGGTGTGAAGTTGAAGGTGCATTTGGTAGTGGGGTGTGTATAGTGTTGGAGATGGATGTCATGGGAGTTGGTGGAGATGAACAGAATTTTTTTGTGTGGCCAAGTTGACCACAAAATGTACAGAGCATATTGAAACCCTCATAAACTATTTGTTGCTTGTGGGAACCAATATAGACATGTATTTTGAGGGGCATTTCTAAGAGAACTTCTATACATATTCTTGCATATCGGCCTCTTGTAGCTGCCGACGTGCATGTGTCAACTTTGATAGGGAGCCAATTTTCGCCCCTACCCGTTGAAGTATTTCAAAGTTATAGAACTCCGTAGGTAGTTCAGGTAATCTTAACCAAATGGTTGTGTATGTGAGTTGGGTGTTAGAAGCTATGTATTTAGGTTCCCATTTGCGTATGGAGAGAAAGTGGTTGAGTATAAACCAAAGTCCATTGTAGAGGGCAGTGAGCATATTTTCTTCTTTTTGGAACTTCACTAGGTAGAAATCACATCCTAAGTCAATTAATGGCAGTTCCTCTGTAGGTTTCCATAGAGCTGTTAGTTTAGTTCGTAGTGTTTGGTGCCCAGCTTCCTGCCTTAGACTTTGACAATGACGGAGATTTCCATGGCAAGTATAGGCGTGATTTATCGGCTGAGGTGAGTGGTATGAAGGTGTCTCTGTGGAGATCGTTTGTTGTTTCGATGGTTAAGTCAATATGGGAGTGTGTTTGATGGCATGCATTGGGGTAGGAAGTGAATTGGTTGTTGTTGAACAAAGTTTTGTGCAAAGGTGAGTGGTAGTTGTTTGGCAGTGTGTTGGTCCTTTGATGGAGTTGGGGGCGGATCAAGGTGCATTGAACTTACGTCCAGTAATTTAATATTGAGGAGGTGGTGGTGGCATTCATTTGCTAGAGAGAAAAGTCCAGAACTTTTTTTAACATCTAATTCATTTGGTTACAAACCATTGTCTACGAACTCCTTTCGATAATATTACTCGTGCTATTAATTGTTATATAGAAAGTATTCTATATTAATTGCTTAGAAAGAAAATATCTTCAAAAGTTTACTGTAAGAACTTGTTGCCTCTACGCTTCATTCTACCTTGTGCTAAAGGACAAAAAAGAAAGAAGTTGATAGATAGTATTGGTCTCGTTTTGAGTATCAGTCTAGTCACTCAACTAATTCACTCGTGAAGTGTGTTTGGTATAGTAATAGTCTGGTAGTTGACGACTTCTTTCTTTATATTATTTTATTATTTAGAATAATATCCTACGTATATGTTAGATCATGAAGAGAAGGCTAATCGAATTTGGCACGTAGAACAATATAATTAGCTAGCAACTAGCAAGGTTTGGGCTCGCCATAGTCAATAGTCAAGACAATAATTCATATCAGTATGTTGCGGTCAAATGCACACGTAAGTATACGTGATCGTCAAGTAATAAAGTAACTAAAAGTCGGATGTCGAATCCACGAGGATTTGTGACTAACTATTAATTAAATAGACTATCCTAATTTTCTAAACAAGAATTAAACCTAGAATTATTAGATTCTAAACTAATTAAAATAAGAAGAAAATAACTAATAAACTTTAAACAGAGGAAGAACAGAGTTTTATATTATCAATATAATGAAAATGATTAGGGTTGTGGGCTATCTAACATTCCTATTGTATTCTTCAATTGAATTGACTAACTAATTTATCTAGTTTATTGACTAACAGGGTTAATATTGCTCATAAGAATTTGTCGAGTTCTTTCTCGCCTATTTAAGCTAACCTAATTCCTATATGTCTATGGAATTAGAACTAACAAGAATACATTTATAATTTCTGTAAATCAACCAAGAAAGACAATTAGGTATATGTCTATCCTAACCACAAATTCGTTCCCTGATGCCCAGGTTCAAGAACTTGCTCTACTCAATCCTATATGCAATCTAAATTTTCACTTTCGAGTTCAATTCTAGATACGTAGATAGTATGCAATTGGTGATCAAGCAATCAAATAATTAAGTGCAGGATTGAATAAATAAACTAATACAGCAAATCAAGAAATCAAAATTAATATTCGAATATCTATTCATGAAAGAACCACAATCCTAGAAAGTAAAGTTTAGCTCCACATAGACATGATAATCAAACAATAAATCATACAAAAAAATATACAAATTACTAAATTTGGTAGAAGAAAGATGAAACCTGGCCTCCGCAACAGCGTAACTCTGTGCTCTCCCTTAATCTAAAGTTATATAAAAATTGTGTTTAGAGATTATTTATAGGTGTAGATAAAAGATTTAGACGAAATAACCAAATCGAAGACCCAAAAGGAGACAAAAATAGTTTCAATACTGGACCCGCGTAACGCCCCAGCTTTTCTCGCGCTAGGCTGCTTCAAACGCATATGCTGTAACGTGACTTTGTCCCAGGTAATCTCTTTAAGTTTACTTTCGTTATTTCACTGTCTCCCATAATTATGTCACAATAATATTATGTCATAATAATGAGCACAATTATTACTGCCCACTATATTGTAATCAATTAGGAGTACTTCCCATGAGCCAAACACAATGAGCTCCTCTGTCAATTACTTCAACTAATCACGTCATCTTGGTCAAAATAATTTATTTGCTTCGCAATTTCATCTCTAAAGCATTTACACATAAAATATAAGCGAAATGACTTTCTGGCCATTTAAACTTGTATCTATTTGTAAAGCCGATATATGAACTCTTAAGTTTCCCATTTAAACACTTTTATTTGAAAATATGATTACTAATAAACACTTGTGATGGGGCGTGTTGCCCAATCACTGCTGCTATTGATTTAATTTAATATTTTGTATAACCACATCATTCATTCAGTCACATTTTATTGACACGTGTAGTTCAAGGTTATCTAAGGATTTGATTAGACAATTATAGCCAAATTACACTCTTTCTCATACATCTCATACCAAATTCTAACGGTAGCCTCGCCGGAACTCCGACTGATTCTTCTCCAAGCCCATTGCCAAAATCCCAAAAACAATGGACGATAACTAAAAGCAACTCGAAACTCATTGCAGAACAAAACAAAGACAAAAAAAAAAGAGGGAAAAGAAAGAGTAAAAATGGGGAATAAGATAGCGAAAACGACACAAGCGTCGACGATGGAGTATTATCTCCCCGACTTGCCGTCGTCATACAATCTGGTGCTTAAAGAAGTTCTAGGCCGAGGTCGCTTTTTGAAATCAATTTTGTGTAAACACGACGAAAGACTCGTGCTCGTAAAGGGCTATTTCAAAAAAGGTGATTTCATTGATTTGCGAAATTATGAGCAGCGTCTCTCCAAAATCCGTGACGTCTTCACCTCCCTTGATCATCCACATGTTTGGCCTTTCCAAGTTTGGTAGTCTTTTCACTGAATTTTGGCTTATTAACTTTGAATTTAGAAGGGGAAGACGACGGAGGTGGGAGGGAGGGGAAAGAGATTTTCCTGTGTCATTTTTATTTTATTTCGGTTCTCATATTTTTTTAATAAAAACAATATTATCCACGCGCTTTTACAGCGTGATTTGCACACATTTAGCCATGTTAGTTGCGCCGCTTCCACATAGGCATAGTCAACGGTCAAATGTGTTTATTAGTATTCATTACATCAAGTTGAAGTATTCAAATGAAAAAAGTACAAGTTTATGTATCGACTTTTAAAAGCCTTACAAGTTTAAGTGGCCAGGAAGCCATTACGCCTAAAATATATTTAATTAAACATACATATACTACTATTTAGTATTTAAGTATCTAAATATAAGATAAATATTGTATTAAAAATATATATTTATAATCAAACATCATAGTACAATTTAGTATTATGAAAAGAAATATCACTGTTCATGAAATGGTTCTAATTGTAACCTTTTCTATTAAAGTTCAAGTCGTTGTCTTCACCTCAACAGTCTCGAAATTAACAATTAGATGCAGAATTGAAGGAAAAGTAGGAATGTACTTTCTTAGATAGAGAAAATGAAAATAATATAATGGTCTGATATGTTTGGCGTACGTTTAAAATAATCCCTTTAAATATTCTTCTGAGCAGTTTATAGTCCTTTAAGTTTGTCAAAATGTGTATTTTTTTTAAATTTTGTCTAATTCCTTTTATGTTTTTGGGAGTTTACCAATCAATACTTTTCATTCAAAAAGGGTCCTTTTTCGAAGCCTAAGAAGATATTAAAAAGACATGCGTAATATATACGACCCACTCTAATGAAAGCATTAATGACTGCATCTAGCGGCTCGAACTTTGGAAGACAGTAAAAGGATGAAATATGGATTGGGTCAATTCAAACTCCGTCGATCTTCAACAATTCAAATAATAACACATATAATCTTCTACCCACCATTCATTTCTCTTGCATCTAAACCAACATTATTAAGAATAGGTTACCAAAGTCATCTCTTTGTACTAACTACGTACCCACCACACTACTCTTCTAACAATGCAAAATGCAAAAATGGGTGTGGTGGTTTTTCTTCCATTTGCTTCCACATTGCTTTAGACATATTGTTAAATGGCAGCCTAGCGGATAAGTTCAACGTTCACAAGTTCGGAAAATGATCGTACTTTTAGAAGTGTGATGTAAATAATTTATCTTAATTAATATAAATATTAATAATTATTTTTACGGCTCGAATTTATAACCTTAAGACATATTGCCTCCTTAGGGTGCCATTATTGCTTATGCTAGCTCTACTCATGTTATACCTTCCTTTGGCACATATTCCCATTTCCATTCACTTCTTACCTGCATTTTAAGTAAATAATAAATTGCTTATATGAAATGTATGAAACAATGCATGGGTGCTTTGACTTTATTAGAAATCTTTCACAATCTTCCTCTTCAATTATGTCTTAATTAACTTTCTTGGCTGGTCCAAATGGTAATTAAATTCAGTCCATCCACAACTTCCCATCACATGTACAATCGATTTTCTTTCTATTGTCATATCTTTTGAATTATATTTTTCTCTCATAAAGTGTTATACATATCATAGCGCTTCTATAATGTATTCTCCCATGTGAAATTAAAGGCAAAACAACGATCAACATGCATGGACAAGAATACATTAAACCCCTCCCCACCCCACACAAGAACTTGGTTTGCTATTTTCATACTTATATTATTGGAGGTTTAGAGCACCCTTGAACTATAATAATCATGTTTGAAATTGTTTACCCTAAAATTTGGATAACAATTAAACTTATATTGTTGTTTTAAGGATATGTGATTTCACTCAATACCAATTGATACATATGAAAGTAAATGACAGAATTAAACTATAAATAAATCAAACCAGCATTCAAATAGAGCTTCAGCCTGAATTCAAGATACCCTCGAACTGATAAGTGCAAGAACATTAAGAGTTGGAATAAACTGATGAACAATAACACAAGCAAGAAAGAAAGTTGTATTGCTTTTTTCTGTGAATGGTGATCCTTTACAAATGTTTAGAACTCCTTTTTATATAGCAGAGGAATTCTGCTTATAGTATAATTCTAATTATAGCAGAAAATTACATAATTAGCTAATTAACCGCCTCTGATTTGATCCGTTCCGAGATTTGCGCCACTATCCTCGACCAATCACGGATATCTCGCTCTTCCGTTACTGAGCCATCTCCGACATTACTCGGAGTCTGTCTCTCTCGGTTTCGATTAATACTAACCTCGATCTCAAAAGAGACTTCGATGCAATGTGCCAGTCTCGATCAAATAGTGAAATCGGGTAGCCCCGATTTCAACCGTATACAGATAGTTCCCTCGTTTCTTGGAGTGTGGTGACAAGAAACGAACTGAGTCTTCGATTCTTTTCGGCCTCGGTGAATTATGATGTCATCCCCGTGATGTAAGCGATGGAAGTGACTGAAATGTTCCGTCAGTATAGTTCCTTAAATCATTAATGAGCGTCAGTTAGTGGTCGACCACTAGTGCTGTTGAACCGTCGCTAGTAAATCCATAAATATGCCTTCTCTTCATTGAATAAAACTTTAATTTCACTTTCATCTAATCATCTAGGATTTTACCTCTTTCAAATTCTTCTCTTCCATTAATCTTCAAGTTTCACCGCCAATCTCCTACCACCAAACCGTACTATCTTCTTCTTTCTTCAACTCATACAATGGCGAAAACATCTAAAATGGTTCCACAAAAGGAAAAAGCTTCCTCTTCTTCATCACGGCCGGCCAACGATAAAACGCCAATGGATCCGCTCCCTGAGGAGTGTGTTCCCGACCAGTGTGTTCTTAAATCTGACTTCAAAATCGAGAAACCTCCATCAGTTCCTGGTCGGTGTGAGCACTTATCGAGATACATCTGCTCGATAAATGTGGGGTATCTCGAGAAAATTAAGAGAGATCGTAACTGGGGGGACAAAGTGATAGAAATCCCATCCCCTGAAGAGAGCATCACTACCCACATGGAAGGGTATCTAAGTGTTTACACTTACCCTTTCACGTTGGCCCTCTCGATCCCGTCATCATTGACTTTTTCCGTCAATACCAGGTAACTCTAGGCCAAATTTTGGTGCATAGTTATCATGCTCCGATTATTCACGAGCAAAGTCGAGGGGTTGCTGTTCACCCTCGGTCACCTCATCAGGTTATACAGCCCTCGTATATTTCGAGGGTTGATCAAGCTGCAACTTCGGGCAACCAAGGTGTTGTTCTCGAGCATCTATGAGGACAAAGACCAAGGATGGATGGGCCAATTTTTTTGGGTGAGGACCTTCGATCTCATCCCAAAGGAGAAGATTCCATTTGCCGTGAAATGGAACTCGAGGGTTGATCAAGCTGCAACTTCGGGAAACCAAGGTGTTGTTCTCGAGCATCTATGAGGACAAAGACCGAGGATGGATGGGCCGATTTTTTTGGGTGAGGACCTTCGATCTCATCCCAAAGGAGAAGATTTCATTTCCCGTGAAATGGAACTCGAAACGTAAGTGTTATTTCGCTTGTCGATTTCCATACTTCTTTCCAATTTTTTGATTTATTTAATGTCTTTCTTTGTCATACAACTGTTGTTTGGATGCCTCGAGAAATCCCCGACCTCGAGAGCTGGGTCCAAAAACTGGCCTCGACTTCTACTTATACCGAGCGTTATTGGCGCGACTTGACAAAAGGCCGATGGGAAGAAAAGAACCATTGCAAGTTTCCTCTTTCACATATCTGATGCATTGGCGATATTTTCTTTTCACTTATTTAACTTCTTCTTGTGTAGGATTGAGCAAAGATGAGTCCCTGAGGCCTCCGTCTAGTGAGGAATAGGCTATGGCTCTGGCTCCGAAGCCGGAGAAAGACAATAAGATAAAAAGGGCTCGACCTCCGAGGACCTTAAGCCCAAGAAGAAAAAGAGCTCGATCAGCAAATCGAGGATATGGGATGCTGCTCTCCCTGCCCATGTAGTTTAGGGAGTAAGGGAGGAGGAAGAAGAAGACGAGGAAGACGACTCGCTGCTTGTGGCCCGAGTGATAAAAGTCGTCGATACCTCCAAGGCCGCTAAATTGGTGGTAGTTGATGAGGCCCCACCTCATGCTGAGGAGGCTTTGAAGAAGGATTCGAGCAAAGTCCTCGAATTGTCCGAGATCGAAGCTGCTTCTCGTCCAATGGCAAGTATATCCGAGAGGGCTGGTCACGAGATACCTCAAGTTGAAAAGAGAACCTCGAGTGACTCACTTGGGGAAATGACACCAAGTCACTCACCGTCCCTTCCTGCCTACTCCAAAGAGGCTATACGGGATGCTCAGGCTTTGGAAACTCCCGAAGTAGGCGGAGTCCCTCGTGAAAAGGATCCTTTTCGGGACTGCTTTACCGGGGTCGAGGATGCCCTTAATCTCAATGATGCATCCAACCTCTTCGAACATGCCCAACGTCTTCTGAACCGAGTAAGTCTAAGTTCTTTTGTTGATGTAACATTACTTTATTTTTTTGTCCAACTCTTTTCCCTCTCTATATAGGCTTTCTCTAAGTCCCGAGCCAAATTGAGCCACCGTGAGGCTGATCTCCAAAGGCTTTCAGAGGAGAGGAATGATCTCAAGCTTCACTGCGGGCAAAAAGACGAGGATATTAACGGCCTCCAAACCGATTTGGCTAAAGCTCGTAAGATGGAAACTGAGATGGACGAGCATGTAATGGCACTTTTGAAAAATCATGGACTTGATTCGGGAACGGAGGCTAACATTTCAATATTACAGCAACAACAAAAGATCAAGAGGATTGAGCTGTTCCTAAGGGAGGTCGACCAAGTGAAGGCAGACTCCTACAAGTGGAAGGAAGGCATAGACGGCCTTGCTCCAGAAAAAGAGACTGCCTTGGCCCAGTTTTCGTCAATCGAAGCCCAACTTCGAAGTGAGAAGGAAAAGTGTCTGGCTCAGGACAAGAAGATCAAAGATCTCGAAGCCCAACTGGCTTCGGAACTTGCAAAGGTCCAAGCTGAGGCCGAGAAAGCTAAGGCCGAGGTTGAGAAGATGATGGCCAGCTACCAGGCTGATGCTGAGGCTAATCAAGTTTAAGTAAGGGAGGCTACCGATAGTGCTCAAACACGACAACATTGGATTTCCGAGCTTGCGAGATGCCAATCTCGGAGGGAGACCCTCGAGGAGATTCACGCCCGAGGTTTTGACCTTTCTAGAGAGATAGCTGTTGACCCAAGTCAGTCCATAGTTTTGAAGATTGACAAATGTATGGCCAGTTGAACCAGGTCCATCAGAGCACACATACTTGACCTGACGCGTTGGCACATGAACCGTATATGCATAGGAGATGAATGAGATTGTGAAGTACCAATGAACAAAGAGAGTGTCTCCTAATGCGAGAAGGTTACAAATTGATAAGAGAATAGAAGTTGAATTCAGCAAGGACAGTAACGAAGGAAGGAATTTGAGTTTAATACGAACTCTTTCTCCCAGGAAGAGTTGTACCAGAACTGAACGACAAACTCAACAACTGACTCTATAAATAATTGAAGTATTCTTGCTTGAAAAAAACGAACGCACAAGTGCAGAAGAGAATCAAGATCTGAAAGCAAAATTCCCAGAGATTTTGCAAGCAGAATTACTGTGCGATACAAAGGCTACAGACCAGCTAGAAGAACTAGTTCCATCTGTTTGTCATTGAGTCTAGTTGGTTGTAGTAGGCGGTTTAATATTGTATCTTTTCAGCTTTTATAGAAGCAAATGTAATAGGTACACATTGTTCAAGTTAGAGTTAACTTGAAGCTTTTAGAAATTAGCTAGAGACTGGTTACTACGAAGGGATTAGAGTTAGTCCTAGGATTACAAAAGAGTTTATTTTGTAAGTCCGTTTGGCTTGGAGTTTTGGTGAAGAGTTTGAGCAAATCCTACTAAGGAGTAGGTCGTGGTTTTTTCACCTTTTGAGCCAGGTGTTTTCCACGTAAAATCTCCGTGTTTTTACTTTACTGCTTTTATTATTCCGCAACAGTAGAAGTTGGAACACCAAGAAGTACCAGTTTCTTCTAGAGAGACAACACTAAAAAAATTGGATACCACACAAATTAACCTATCTTCTTGTGTGGTATTGACGTCTAAAACATC
>ML314703.1:0-43514 GCA_005239505.1 Nicotiana paniculata | reverse complement strand
AGTTGATGTTTTGCCTTGGATCCACTCTAATCTCGAATCTGCCTTCTAATCCGTGAATCCCCCCCTTTAATTGTATTTTAGGAGTCTATTTATAGGTTTAGGGTGAACCTTAACCGTGTAGGAGACTTCTATTTCACTTGGGAAACACTTAAACTCGTCAAACTCGGACTTGGGCGACACTGGAGACCCCTGGAGTTTGGGCTCTAACGCGCCCCTAACGCCAGCGGGGGCCTGGCATTATGGCCCTAACGCCCCCCTAACGCCAGGGGGGGGGCAGGCTTTATGGGGTAAACGGCTCCCTAACGCCAGGGGGGGCCAGGCTTCATGGGGCAAACGCCCGGCTATCGCCCGGGCGTCTCCTTTTGCGTATTTTTCACGTATTTGCATCCCTTTAGCCCGTTTCCATTTCCAATTCACCCACACATGAAATAAACTCCATTAAGCACATAACAAGTGTAATTTTATCATTAATGCTCATAAAATGTAAGGTATATCACATGTTAAACTATGCAATTTAGTCTCGCATCAAGGATACCTAGCCAGAACCTACCTGTTGTTGGGACTTCGCGAGCTGGTAAAACTATACAAGGAAAGCAAGAATACCGAGTCTGGGGAAGGTCCTTCTGGGACCAAGTAGATAGGAGTGTCTTTATTTTTCTATCAATGTAATAAGGCCAATGGCCATTAGTGACTTTTATTTTTCGTCTATCGTTTTGGGATTTGTCTATTTTTCTTATCAATAAAATGAGGCATTTAGTATTTTAAGTTCTCCAAATCAATTTGTCGCTAGGCCTACCCTGGGCACAAAGAGGTTCCCAACTTAGGACGTGCTTTACATTTCCGCATTATGTGTTTAAATACCGCAATATTCTTTTCATAATCCTCACTGACTTTGTTACCTTTTGTTTTTATTTGTTTTTCTTACTCCCCTCCCGAAAGGTTAGTTCGTGCATTCTGGCATCATCAGCCTATCGCACAAGATCCAAGGGCCCTCCACTTACTCCTCCTCCTAGTCCTCCTAAGGGCAAAGACAAAGGCAAAAGTAAGATGGAAGAGTCCAGCGGCACCAGAAAGGAGAATATGATTGAACGGGTAGAGGCCACTGATGGCCGAGGTACTCAGGTCCTCTATGAAAGCATGTCACCACTTGAACAGAAATTGCTGAAGTTTCAGGAAGAACTCGATCAAGTCCGGAATCTGGCCAACCTGTCATTTTCCCTCAACGTCCCCGACGTCAACCTTCCAAATGCTCAAAACCCCGCACCTCCACAAAATATCCCAAGACAGGAAAATCATCCCGCACCTCACCATCACGTCACTCCCCCAAAGAACCAAACTCTCCTGACGCAGTGAAATGCTTGCCACACCTCAAATAACACTCCACTACTCATCCCAGAACCTCAAAACCCCACAAAGGACCATTTCCACACCTATAACAATCCCATCTATGTGGAAACCGTGACCCACTTCACTCCCCCTATCTCACAGGCATCCGAGTCTGACGGAAAGGACTTACTTATCAAGAACCTGGCCGAGGAGCTTAAGAAACTGACCACCCGAGTCCAGGGTGTTGCAGGAACCAAGGGAATTGAAGGGTTGAATTATGCAGACCTTTGTATACAACCTGATGTCGAACTGCCCGAGGGGTACAAACCTCCAATGTTCGAAATGTTTGACGGTACTGGTTATCCGAGAGTCCATCTGAGGACCTATTGGGACAAATTGGTTGGTGTTGGGAAGTTTGAAAGAATCCACATGAAGTTGTTCATGAGGAGTTTGAAGGGAGACGCACTGTCTTGGTACATCAGCCAAGACCCCAAGAAATGGTCAAACTGGGTAAGCATGGCGTCTAACTTTATGGACAGGTTTAGATTCAACACAGAGAACGCACCAGATGTGTTCTACATTCAAAATTTGAAGAAGAAACCCACAGAAACCTTTCGCGAGTATGCTACTCGCTGGAGGTCCAAAGCCGCTAAAGTCAGACCTGCTCTAGAGGAAGAGCAGATGAACAAGTTCTTTGTCCGGGCTCAGGACCTGCAGTATTATGAACTGTTAATGATGGTTGAAGGCCACAAGTTCTCCGACATCATCAAATTGGGTGAGCAGATTGAAGAAGGTATTAAAAGCGGTATGGTTACAAATTTTGAAGCCTTGCAAGCCAATAACAAGGCTTTAGAGTCCGGTGGTGTGCCTAAGAAGAGAGACGTGGGAGCCGTAATGATTGCACAAAGAGCCAAGTCCCCACTCAAATACCATGTTTATCACCTCCACTCACATACCAAGCTCCACCACCTTCCTACCATCCCTCACCAAACTACCAAGCATCCTCACCGAACTACCAAGCTCCACCGCCCACCTACCAAGCTTCACCGCCCACCTACCAATCTCCACCACCCACATAAAAACCTGTTTCGCCCAGGTACTCACAACGCGCTCCTGTCTACCACACTTATAATTCCCAGCCATCCCATTACCAATCACCCCCTGCACGCCAAAACTTCCCTAGACCTCGTCCCAATTTTGATCTCCGCCCTCCAAAGCAATACACCGCCATAGCCGATCCCATTGACCAGCTGTATGAGAAGCTCAAAGCTGCTGGTTATGTCACACCTATCCCTGCTTCCACCCCTGAGAACCCTTCTCAGTGGGTTAACCCAAACAAATCCTGTGCATACCATTCCGGCATGAAAGGACACACCATCGAAGAATGCCGCTCTCTGAAGGACAAAATACAGGCTCTCATTGACAACAAGATTATTGTGGCAAAAGACCATGCTACAAACGTCTGCGACAATCCTTTTCCAGACCATAAGGGTAGAGGTATCCATATGATTGAAGTAGAAGATGATTGGGATCCCGAGGGATCAATTGGGTTGATCACAGAAGGCGATGACCCAAAGAACCTGCAGTCACTCTCAAACCGATCATAGTCCAGATTCAACCATATGAGGACGCTGAGGTGAATATGTCTGTACCATTTGAGTTTGAAGCAGCGCCACCTGCAAATTCACCAGTGCCAATTGAAGTTGAGTTTGTATCTCCAGCAAATGCACCGACACCATTCGAGGTCGTAGCCTTGCCACCCGGAAAACACATTCCGTTTGAAGTAAGGATGGTCGCTCCAATTCTGGTGGCAATGTCAACACACCAACCTTCTATTCAAACGCTATCCCTTGGGACTACACAGTAGAGGTGAGAAGGAAAGGCAAGGGCAGGTCTGAGGAAGCTGTCACAACACAGGGGTATGCCGAAAAACTGGTAGGGCTACACCCCTGAGCATCTGGCCGAGTCAAGCAAGAAGGCTGTCAACCGACATCCCCTTATCGAAATAGGTCTCGATGCCCTTTGGAGAAAGGTACAGGCTAAGGAGTATTCAGTCATCGACCAGCTGAACAAGACACCGGCACAGATATCCATCCTCTCTTTGCTACAGAATTATGAAACACACAGAAATGCTTTGTTGAAAGTGTTGAGTGAAGCATATGTGTCAAACAACATCACTAGGGGGGAAATTGCCAATATGGTAGGCCAGGTACTGGAGAATCATAAAATCACTTTTCATGAGGAAGAGATACCACCTGAAGGATTGGGGCACAACAAACCGATGCACATCACCGTGCAATGTGAAGATCATTTCATCACAAGGATCTTGATCGATGGAGGTTCTAGTCTTAACATCTGTCCGTTGATAACACTCAAGAAATTGGGTAAAGGGATACAAGATATAAGGGATGAAGCGATCAATGTGAAAGCCTTCGACGGTTCTCAGAGGTCCACCATGGGGGAGATCAGTCTATGTCTGTAGATGGGACCGACTTGGTTCGTATGGATTTCCAGGTGATAGATGTGCCAGCATCCTATAACCTATTGTTGGGACAACCCTGGATTCATGCTGCTGGGGCCGTAGTGTCAACGCTACATCAGGCGGTAAAATTTGAGTGGAACCACCAAGAGGTGATTATTCATGGTGATGGTAGAAACCCCATTTATAGTCGTCAAACTATTCTGGTGATTGACGGAAAAAGGAAGATAGGCGGGGGAACTTACCACCATATTGAGCGGGTCAATGCTATCGACAAGGACAAGTGGTGGGATAGCAAGATTGAGAGAATCCTGAACTGGAGAGGATATGAGCCAGGCAAAGGGCTCAGTAAGAACCTCCAAGGGATCACAAAGCCCATAAAACTCAAGAAACATGGTACCACTTTCGGTCTGGGGTACGAGTACACTTGGCAGGAATTCAATGAGTGGTCACCACCTTGGCGCAATCCCTATTATCCTTTGGAGCAGCCGATACCTCATCTTGAGCAGACTTTCAAGCAGGCCGACATTATTTACGGATCAGACGAAGAAGAAGCACTTGCAGCAATGAGGAGTTTGTTCCTAGAGGAAGAGAATAGGGATTGCTATGTTGTTCTCGAGGAGGAGGGGGAGGAAGGACCTTCCGTATAGACTGTAAGCAAGGGGACATATCTCAAGAACTGGTCCATCAAGACGACCAAAGCCCGACAAGCCTCGAGGTAGCAAGGCTGAAACAAGCATTATTTACTGTTTTATTTACTAAATGATTTTCCTTTTCCTACATTTTTCAATTTCTGTAATAAGATCTTCAATGTTCAAAGCAGTTATTCAATTCATCAAAGCATCTTCTAAATTTCTCTTACGAATCCGATATTTATTGCTATTGTTTTCTATCATTACTTTATTTATAGAACATTACTATTACTTGTCTTGATGAATCGATGACTGTGACATGCAATGAGACAACGCGGAAAATGGACATTGATTCAGACGAAGACGACATACCTGATGAGATTGTCAAAGAAGTTGAGAACTTTGAGAATAGACCTAAGTCCAACCTGGACAAGACCGAAGTTATCAACCTAGGAGATTCAGAAAATGTCAAGGAGACTCGCATCAGTATTCATTTGTCACCATCAAACGTGTCCACCGGTGAAACAAAAGCTCAGAAAGTTCAAACCCGACATGAGTTTGAAAATCAAAGAAGAAGTTACCAAGCAGATCAATGCCAAAGTTCTCCGGGTAGTGGAGTATCTGACATGGTTAGCCAACATTGTACCTGTTCTCAAAGAAGGACGGGAAGGTCTGAGTCTGCGTCGACTACCGGGATCTCGACCGGGCCAGTCCGAAAGACGATTTCCCCTTACAAAATATACACATTCTGATTGACAACTGCGCCAAGAATGAATTGCAATCCTGCGTGGATTGCTTCGCCGGTTATCACCAGATTTCGATGGATGAGGAAGATGCTGAGAAAACGACGTTCATCACGCCCTGGGGAGTGTATTGTTACAAGATGATGCCATTCGGCCTAAAGAATGCAGGGGCCACCTACATGATGGCCATGACCACCATATTCCATGACATGATTCGCAAGGAGATCGAGGTGTACGTGGATGATGTCATTATCAAATCAAAGAAAGCTGCTGATCACATGGAGAATTTGGGAAAGTTCTTCAATTGATTAGGAAAATACAATCTGAAACTAAACCCCGCGAAATGTGCATTCGGGGTTCCTGTTGGGAAATTGCTGGGGTTTATTGTAAGCCCCCGGGGAATAGAATTGGATCCTTCAAAAGTCAAAGCCCAAGAACTACCACCACCAAGGAACAAGAAATATGTGATGAGTTTCTTGGGGAGGCTTAATTACATCATCCAGTTTATAGCACAGTCTATAGTCATCTGTGGGCCAATCTTTAAGATGCTGAAGAAGGACGTTGCGACCAAGTGGACCGATGATTGTCAAAAGGCTTTCGACAGAATCAAGAAATATTTGTCAACACCGCCAGTCCTAGTACTGCCCGAGCCAGTCAGACCTCTATTACTCTATCTTGCCATGTTAGATGGAGCTTTCGGCTGTGTTCTGGGGCAGCATGATGAAGCGAGAAAAGAATGAATGCAGTATGTCATGGTCAACTATATCAGAACAGAATGGCCAGGGCCTTCAACAAGAAAGTCAAGCCGAGACGATTCACACCAGGGCAGCTGGTGTTAAAGAAAATATTTCCGCATCACGATGAATCCAAGGGGAAGTTCTCTCCCAACTGGCAAGGTCCGTACATGGTTCATAGAGTGCTGATAGGAGGAGCACTCATACTTGCAGAAATGGACGGAGAAGTTTGGCCGAAATCGATTAATTTAGATGAAGTCAAGGCGCTACTATGTGTAATCCTTATGCTTTCTCAGTGATGTAAATTGAACGACGCCTGACCTCATTCCCGTTTAAGAGGGTATACGCAGGCAGCCCTATGGGTTCGGTCACAATTCAATAAAAATCTATTTTTCCCCACAATTGGAAACAAATTCTGAAGCAAGATCAACCAATCACCACACGAGCAACAGTCAGAGACGTCCACCCAGCAAACTTGGACAAAATTTTGAGGACCCTCAAAATTCCGCAGCAGGATAGGTTGCAATGTCTCGAGCCGTGTCATGTCGTCGGTTCATCTAAAACTATTTTAGATTATATATTATACTTTTACAAAATCATGCATATTTATTTTTTCTGAAGCAGCTTATTTAGCGAACGCTACCCCAATGATACTGACAGTATCATCATGATCAAGCAAACGAGCCGAGCAGAGCCAGCAAGAATGCGAACTAACCTTTCCCCTTTACAAAACTCACGATCTTTCTTTGGATGCAGGCACAAAATTGCAAAAGCCCCAATACATACTATCCGCTCAAAGGACAGACATCGTTCGTCAAACTCGTCATGCCAACGTTTATTATCAGCACAAACGATGCTTCATTATCACAATGCTCTACCGCAATTTAACACCATCTAAGAATTTATGTTGTCCTTCCTTAATCTTGCATAAGGCTACCTTTCTGCCTTCCGAGGTTAAACGCTATCTCCATCTGCATTCGCATCTTGCATAAGGCTACCTTTCTGCCGTCCAGGTTAAATGCTACCTCCATCTACATTCACATCTTGCATAAGGCTACCTTTATGCCTTCCGAGGTTAAACGCTACCTCCATTTGCATTCGCATCTTGCATAAGGCTACCTTTCTACCTTCCGAGATTAACTGCTACCTCCATCTGCATTCGCATCTTGCATAAGGCTACCTTTCTACCTTCCGAGATTAACTGCTACCTCCATCTGCATTCGCATCTTGCATAAGGCTACCTTTCTACCTTCCGAGGTTAAACTCTACCTCCTTCTGCATTCGCATCTTGCATAAGGATACTTTTCTTCCTTCCGAGGTTAAACGCTACCTCCATCTGCATTCGCATCTTGCATAAGGATACCTTTCTGCCTTCCAAGGTTAAACGCTACCTCCATCTGCATTCGCATCTTGCATAAGGCTACCATTCTGCCTTCCGAGGTTAAACACTACCTCCATTTGCATTCGCGTCTTGCATAAGGCTACCTTTCTGTCTTTCGAGGTTAAACTCTACCTCTATCTGCATTCGTATCTTGCATAAGGCTACCTTTCTGCCTTCCGAGGTTACACGCTACCTCCATCTGCATTCGCATCTTGCATAAGGCTACCTTTCTGCCTTCCTAGGTTAAATGCTGCCTCCCATTTACTTCTCAAAAGCAACCAATGCTCTAGCATTATTTACTGCGCTTTTCTTTTTGGGCTAAGCTCTGCCCCTTTAATTCGCAAGACTAAGCTCTGTCTTGTCAGCATCATACTATTGCATCTTCATGGGCTAAAATTTCGCCAACTTATCCAAAGGCGTCATTGTTCGGAGGCACCGTATTTATGGCCCGAGAACACCATGTCATGGCCTGAGTATCTCTTTTATTAGTTTGCATATCATTATTCAAAGGCATCATGGTTCGGACGCATCATCTTCATGGACCGAGAACATCATTTCATGGCCTGTGAATCCTGCATCAAGCAATTCATGGCCCAGGACATCATGGTCTAACGACGTCATCCTTAACCGTCCAAAGACAACATTCATAGTCCAACGGGAATTTGCATCATGTTTAAATTACGCACGATATGCTTGTATTACTCATTTGCAGGTAACCCGGCAAGCAG
Organism: Nicotiana paniculata; assembly: GCA_005239505.1. Lineage (NCBI taxonomy): Eukaryota > Viridiplantae > Streptophyta > Magnoliopsida > Solanales > Solanaceae > Nicotiana > Nicotiana paniculata. The sequence goes on along the minus strand of ML314703.1, from coordinate 35,491 downwards.
CAGTTGTCCCGGCAGGAGCGATCCCGCTCTAGTTCTCCTAATTACCCCGTACGTCGTTTATTCAATTAGTCCTATATGTTGCGTCCGTTCTTGTAAAATCTCCATCGGTATGCTTCGTCGATGGATCCTAAACTACATACAGCCTGATTCCTGTAAAATCAGGGATATGTAGGCGGCTCAAAAACTAGGATGCGGCCTGAACCTTTCAAGATATTTCCACTCGGTCAAAATTGGCCATCATATCTTTATCCGACAACTCTTTAATCCTTTCCAGGAAAAGATGGGCAGCTGTTGATACCCAATTTTTCCTCAAACTATTTTAAAATTTACATATATACCTTCAAAATCACTCTTTATAACAACTGGTATTTTTCCGTAATTTTTAATAATTTTATTAAATTCATTTCCAATTTATTCAGTATTTTTTCTAATTATTCATAAATTGTATTATAAATGATTTCAAAATATTTCCTAGCTCAATATATCATATTTAATCCTATTAGGATTTGATTATTTCACAGATTAGCCAATTTGGCATTGTTTGGCTATAATTACGATAATTTTGCAATTATAGCCTAATTGTACATTTTATGCCATTTTAATTCAATAGTTAGTCATTTTATATTTTAAATATTAGTTAATTACCTTAATTTCATCTATTTAGCATTAATTTAATTTTACGTAACTATTAGCTATTTTGATTAATTATCTATCTATTTAATCGGGTATTTAACAATCAACCCCTTCCTATTTAAATCATAGCCCAATTTAATTCAATTTCAGCCTATTGAAACCAGCCCAAACCACGCAACTAAATCCGTCCAATACCCAGGCCCAAATCACTAAAGATACCCGGTCTAGACTTGATTTAATCTTGGTCGTTGATCAATTTTGATCAATGGCCCAGATTCGACCTTCCTTAATTAACCTAGGCTAACCCCCGACCCCTCTCATTCTCACCGGTCCCTCATCCCTCTAATTCTCTCTCTATCTCTCTAAGTCTCTTCTAGAGACTTCCTGTCTCTTTGGGCTCCGATGAATCTCTTCGCCTTCTCTGATAGTCTCTTCACCGCAGACCATGAAACTCTCACCATCGTCCTACCTCATGTGGTTCCCTCACGCTGATGTTTTCCATATCTAAGGTCTTCAAGAGACCTGGGTTGAATCCTCCTACCTCCTGGACCTGTGCTCATCACCCTCCGGCCATCTCCGGCTACCTCTGGATGTTCAAGCAAGGTCTATGACCTTTGGGGGTTAAACCCAGCAACGTTTGAGGTTTTTCTTTATCTCTCTGGGTTCTCTTTGAAACCCTAAATGTTTAAAACTCTCGCGATTCTTTAGATCTATGATAGATCTGTATATGTTTTGAGTTATTTCGTTGTTTACCTAAAAAACTCTTTGATTTCTCTAAAACGACTCTTCGTTTTCAACTAGGGTTTCATGAATCCGCTTTAAAATGATTTTCTTGTGATGTTTTCAGCATTATCCTAGGGTCTTTACTATGTTTTAGTAATTTATTTGATTTTTTCCTCTCTTATCCGAATTATTACCTGACTTTGTCTTCAATATTGTTTGCATATGTATGAGCTTTATGATTCCATGATGTTTTACCCTCTGTTGTTCTTCCATTGCTGTCCCATTTGTCTTGCTACTTTCCGTATAAGTTCATGAGAATCCTTGATTTCACATGCTTTTACTATTAGGGTTTCTGACCTCTTTCCTGTGATTTATTCGATTCATGTTAATTTCCTTTGATTGTTGTTACTCTTGTTTGAATATCTGATTCTTTGTAGTTTTAGTTTGTTAGGGTTACTGATTTATTATTTTGAATCCCTGATTCCTTGCGATTTGAGACTTTACTGATTAATTTCCGACCTTAGTCCATTTTTACCTTGTTACATGATTTATTTGCTGTTAATTGATTCCCATTCCCTTAATTAGAGTCTGTGAACCTAGCCTCTATTGTATGCTTGTACTGATTTGAAATTGTTTCCTTATATGTCATATGCATGTCACATATGGGAACTTTCCTTATTTGCTGTTTTGCCTGCTAGCCGTTTGAACTCAATCCCTTCAATTAAAGGATACCTATACTGATTGTGTACTGATTGATGCTCAGTCCCTAATTACTGGTTTATTGCCTTATTCACTACTGGTTTTAAGAAAAACTATATATACACACTACTCTTTCATTAACGAAAGTATATAGACCTGGTTCGATTCTCTGTTGCTCACACACACACAATCTACTATTCTTCTCTCGGTTGTTTGCTATTGCTAGTCCGCTGGAAGATAAGACTAGCTATTCTACTTGCCTCTTATTCTACATTTGTTGTCTTCAACTGTTTTGTTTCCAGTTTATAGTTAAAGTCTCGAAAACAACATGTTTCTTTGGTTATTATGATGCATCCTGCTTCTAGTTTCCTTTTACTTATGGTTATGTTGTCCTACTTGCAACTAGTTTCACATATTATGTTGTTTGGTTCTCGGTATCTCCTCCCTTATAGCCTCAACATGCAATCCCTAGGATACTATAATTGCCTTATATGTTACTTAACATGTGTTTCTTAAACCTATGTGTAATTATGTCCTACCCCCTCCCAGCACTCCCTCTAATCTGATTCTGGGATTGGTTTTCAACCATGATTGATCCCATACTCTAGGTATCTCTGACTGTATGACCATGTCTAACTAGTATTCCTAAGTTTGTGTCCCACTACATGTAACCAATTGCAAGGCTTCTGCCTAGTTTGTGTCCATCATGTTGTGTGCTCTATGTGTCCCTAATTCCCATTGTCCCTGAGTGAGATCTATGTTTGAATGTGTTGAACCTGTGCAAGTTGTTTGCTGCCTTTCCAAAGATGTTTACATTATATTCAAGTTGTTTCATTACTGATCAAAACCTTTTCAGAAAACTTCTTTATTTACTGAATCAATCCAGTGCTATTTTGTGTCAAAACCTTTTCAAATCTATCTCCTGCACTTCACTTGATTCCTAGACTTTTAAGTTCTGCCCCCTCAGTGTGAGCACTGCTTTGGGACCTTGAGTGCCCTGTGAACTCTGACACACTGAGGTTGGTATTTCCACACTGCACATGTTTAACTCCTGGTTACTAAGTCTTGATGTGAGCACTGCCCGGGAGCCCTTGAGGTCCTTAGGGAACTTTGACACATTCGGACTGTAAAAAGGCTATGAATACCATATGGCAATGAGGTTTAAAGGATTTGGGCCTAATTGAAGGCTCCCTATAGAATAACTTCTTATTTTTTCACTTCTGGTTGTGTAATCCATAATCCTTGGCCTGTAACAAATGGTAAATAATTCTGGGGCTGGATAGTGAAACGGGAGGGGTAACTATGCATGCCTAGCTATTACAAGGGTAGAAACCATGTTTAGGTTTTTATTCCCTATCTGTGCGATAGAGATCTGTGTAGGTTCATATGTCCATGCATTAGATATCATGCTACTTAGGATTTATGTGTATTCAACATCTCATCTACGCTTAGAAATCCTACATATAGGATAAATAATATAAACTGCTATTATGTGATTCTGTCCATGTAAACATGTTCTGAAACTTCATTAGAAGTCCTGTTCTAGGATAAATAAACTGCAATCATGTCTCACCACGCCTGCGCACTTAGAGATCCTGTTTCTAGGTAAGTAACATTAACCAGCTGTACTCTTGCTATTCCTGAAATGGTGCATAATGTTGTGATTTTATGTGCATTTAGAAATCATGTTTAGGTTACTATGCATCATGATGCATTAGACATCATGCTATAGGATCATATTCATTTAACTGCACTTAGTCTAAATACAGATATCTAAAACAGCCCCCTGTTCTAAATAACTGGTAATTAGTCCTTGCACATCTTCAACACCTTGAATTGCATGTTATCTTACACCTAGGCAAGCCTTAGGTAATCAACTTAAAAAATAAAACCAGAACTGTCCTTTATGATTAGTGTTCAACTGTCAGCATGCTTAAAACCAGTAGGCAAGCCTGATTAAGACATTCCTCTCTGAGTTATGCAATAAATCTGTCTTTGTGTTATCACTTAGATATCGTGCTTAGAATCTGAACCTGAATATGGACTTTAATTGTGTATGAGACATGATGTTTATGTGCACTATTTGTGGAGGTCTTTGAGCTCTTTCCAGTTTAGGTGCTACCCCTTTTATCTGCAGTTCTACTTGTTCATTATATGTCGCCTTAGCATTTTTACCTTTAAAACCTGAGGGTCTGCCTAGCACCTCCTTTAGGACAGGAGTCCTAATTTCCTCCGGGACTTATAGGAAGAGACGGGTAACAACATGCATTAGAGGTCGAGACCAGCACTCGATTTAGTTGCTTTCACGGATTAGGAAAGGGTAGAATATGGATATGATGACCGGTGCGCTAATACCACGTGTAGCCCATCTTCGAGGAGTGATTACCGGGTATTGCATTGATGTGATCCATATTATTATAAACCTAGGATACCTTTTATATGCTTAGATTGTAATTGTTTCAAAAGCTAATCTTCTTTACTGTTTCTGAACATCTGCATGATTAAGAGTTAAATCCCCTCTTATTTGAGCCTTTATTTGTTTATTTGCTAAGTTGTACAAATTCACAGAAACCATTTAGCCGGGAACCACACTTGTGGATCCTTAGGGGTGCCTAACACCTTCCCCTTAGGATAATTTCAAGCCCTTACCCAATCTCTGGTTAGTAAGTTAGTTGTAATTGAACCCCTTAGGTGACCTAACGCACCGTTAAAATCGTTAGGTGGCGACTCTACTAAATATGCAAATCCCTTTCCCAAAAGGAACGAGTTGTCTCAACCCAATATCATAAACCCCTTTTGACCGGGCCCCGAAGGGAGCGCTCGAGGGGAAAAAGGGGGGCGCGACAGGTTCATGAGAAGAATTACCCAGTGCACGATTTGGAGTTGGCGGTGATTGTTCATGCTCTTAAGATTTGGAGGCACTACTTGTATGTGGTGTCCTGTGAGGTTTATACAGACCACCGCAACTTGCAACACTTGTTCAAGCAGAGAGATCTTAATCTGAGGCAGCGCAGATGGCTTGAGTTGTTGAAGGATTATGATATCACCATTCTTTATCATCTGAGCAAGGCAAATATGGTAGCAGATGCTTTGAGCAGGAAGGCGGAGAGTATGGGTAGCTTAGATTATATTGCAGCAGAGGAGAGACCTCTAGCCTTGGACATTCAGTCCTTGGCCAATCTCCTGGTGAGATTAGACCTTTCAGAGCCTCGTCGAGTTTTGGCACATGTGGATGCTCAGTCTTCGTTATTTGGGGAGATTAAGGCCCGGCAGTTCGATGATCCGTGCTTAGTAGAGCTTCGGAAGACAGTGGTACGGGGTGGTGCCAAGGAGGTTACTATTAGCGAGGATGGTGTTCTGAGACTTCAGGGCCGTTTATGTGTTCCTAACATTGATGGCCTGAGGGGGAGGATTCTAGAAATGGCACACAGTTCCCGGTATTTTGTTCATCCTGGTGCTACGAAGATGTATCGTGATTTGAAGCAGCATTACTGGTGGAGGCAGATAGAGAGGGACATTATGGAGTATGTGACTAGGTGTCTTAATTGCCAGCAGGTTAAGTATGAGCACCAGAGGCCAGGAGGCCTACTTCAGCAGATGCCCATTCCTGAGTGAAAGTGGGAGCGCATCACTATGGACTTCGTGGTTGGGTTGCCTCAGACTTTGCGGAAGGTTGACGCGGTTTGGGTCATTGTGGATAGATTGACCAAATTGGTGCATTTCATTCCAGTGGCTACTACTTATACTTCTGAGAGGTTGGCTCAGATCTACATTCAGGAGATAGTCCGGCTGCACGGTGTGCCGGTGTCCATTATATTAGATCGAGGTCCTCAGTTCACCTCGCATTTCTAGAAAGTATTGCATATTGAGATGGGCACCCAGATAGATCTCAGCACAACATTTCACCCTCAGACTGATGGCCAGTCGGAGCGTACAGTTCAGATATTGGAGGACATGCTCAGGGCATGCGTGATTGACTTCGGAGGTCAGTGGGACCAGTTCTTGCTTTTGGCCGAGTTTGCTTACAATAATAGTTACCAGTCCAGCATCGAGATGGCTCTATTTGAGGCTTTGTATGGTCAGCAATGTCGTTCCCCTATTTGGTGGTTTGAGCCTGGCGAGGCTAAGTTATATGGTACCGACCTGGTGAGGGATGCTTTGGAGAGGGTGAAGTTGATTCAGGAGAGGCTCCGCACAGCACAGTCCAGACAGAAGAGTTACGCGGATCAGAGGGCGCGTGATGTATCATTTATGGAGGGAGACAAGGTTCTATTGAAGGTCTCGCCGATGAAGGGTATTATGAGGTTTGGGAAGAAGGGCAAGCTAAGGCCGAGGTTTATAGGTCCATTCGAGGTGTCGAGGCAAGTTGGGGAGGTTGCTTATGAGCTAGCCTTACCTCCCAATTTATCAGGAGTTCATCCGGTCTTTCATGTATCCATGCTCCGGAGGTACCACACAGACTTCCCTCACGTGGTTGATTTCAGCACTATTCAGTTGGATGAGAGGTTGGGCTACGAGGAGGAGCCAGTTGCTATTTTTGATAGACAGGATCGCCAGTTGAGGTCCAAGAGAGTTTCTACAGTGAAGGTCCAGTAGAGGGGCCAACCATTCGATTAAGCGACCTGAGAGTCTGTGAAGAACATGCGGAGTAGATATCCACACTTATTCAACACTTCAGGTATGATTCTAGACCCGTTCGAGGACGAACATTTGCTTAAGATGTGGAGAATGTAATGACCCGAACGGTAGTTTTGCGTTATCGGACCTCGTTCCCCTAAATGAGACTTCCCATAGCTGCTTATTGTGATTTATGACTTGCGGGGGCGGGTGGTCCGGGATTCAGAAGTGTTTAGAGAAATATTAGAACACTTGGTTCCTTCAAGTTGGCCTTTAAGGCCAAGTTTGACTTCGGTTAACATTTTTAGTAAACGGCGTCGGAATCGAGTTTCGACGGTTCCGGTAGCTTCTATGATGATTTCGGACTTGGGCGTATGTTCGGAATGGTTTTCGGATGGCCTGGGAGCGTTTTGGCGCCCAATATTGAAATAAGAGTTCCTTAAGTTCCTATTGTGGTTTGGGACATGTTTTTGTGTTATCGAGGTCCGAACGTAATTCCGAGACCGGGAATAGTTCCGTTATGTCATTTATGACTTGCCTACAAAATTTGGTGTCATTCCGAGTAGTATAGGTCGGTTCGGCGCATTGTTAGTGAAGTCAAGAAAACTTTAAGTTCCTAAGTTTGGTTCTAGGAGTTTTGAGGTGTGATTTTGAGTTTTAGCATTGTTGCGGGTGTTCCGAAGGCTTGAGCGTGTCCGTATTATGATTTGGGACTTGTTGGTATATTTGGACGGGGGCTCGAGTTGTCCCAGGTGCCCCTCGGGCACCAAACGAGGCCAAAAACCTGCTGAAGCAGTTGTTGGTGCACCTGATCTGGTGTGACCGCAGGTGCGGTTGCCCAGTCGCAGGTGAAAGACCTCTCCTATGGTCCAGGCCTCACAGGTGCGACCCCCAGGTGGGTTGCCCAGTTCTCACAGGTGCGGGCTCCTTCCCGCAGGTGCGAGCTCCAGCCCGCAGATGCGAGCCCAGGCCCTTGTCCCATTTTTCATAGGTGCGAGACCGTAGGTGCGGTCGTCGAGTCGCAGGTGCGGAAACCCCTGTAGGCAGTAAGGTCTTTAAGTGCGGGATTATCCCATTTTCACTCCATTTTCTTCCACCATAGACGAGTTTGAGAGCTTGGAAGAGCCCTACGACTCAGCCACTTTGAGGTAAGTAAATTCTACCCTAAAGTTAGTTAACGCATGAATTCCTAATTTAGTTAACTACCTAATTAGTGAAAAATTAAGGAATTGGGTAGTAACCTAGGGCTTTCGAGAATTTAGAGTATTACCCGTGAATTGGCTATGAAATCATACAAAAATCATATGGTAACGATCCTTAGGTTATGGATGAGTGTTTCCTTCAAGAATTTTTAAAATCCGAACATGCGGGCACGGGGTTGGATTTTGGGATTTCTTCAAGAATGATGAATTTGACTAAATAATAGGAGAATTTCATGCTTTGAGTATAATTTGATATATTTACATAACGTTTGGTTAGCTTCGAGTCCTTTGGGTGACAAGTTCGGAGTTCCGGACGCATTCTTGACCCGGGGAGTAGGTGCGACGCGAGGTGAGTCTCCTTTCTAACCTCGTACGAGGGAATTGTCCCAGTAGGTGATTTAAATGCTATGTGTGATAATTGTGGGGGATACGTACGTACAAAGTGACGAGAGTTCGTACGTAGCGACTATTATTATTATGTCCGGGTAGTTAGGTCCACATCATGCCTTGTGTTTTACTTGAAATGAACCACATGCTTAATAAATTAAATGTTACATGCGGCTTATTTCCTTGAGATCATGGAATTTGAGAAAATTTGTAAGGAATTTTTTACTGAAAAGTAATTTAAAAAGGAATATTGTGTGTGCATGTGACCCCTTCAAAATTTACATTCCGCGAGCGGAGTGTGATTTCCCCCACTCTTATAGGAGCGGGTCGTACGCCACGGCGGATTGAAAGATGCACTTATGGTTCGGGCCGTTCGATCCTTGGCAGTGCATGGAGATAATTACTTTATGGCAAAGATGCACTTATGGTTCGGGCCGTTCGATCCTCGGCAGTGCATAGATGTGAGTACTTTATGGTAAGGTGCACTTATGGTTCGGGTCGTTCGACCCTCGGCAGTGCACGGATACAACTATCTTATGGCTCAGGCCGGTTGTCCTTATCCTATATGCGCATGATTTATTTGTTACTAAATTCATGGACATTGATTTGACAGATATTTGGGGGAAGGTGAAGTAGTAATTGTTTATTTATTTCCACTACTTCCTTGGATTTCAATGCCTTATATATTTGTTGCTTCACTGCCTTTACATACCTACCGTCTTCATCATATTCTGTTAAATTATATTGTTGGACCTTAGTGAGTGTCAAGTCGACCTCTGGTCACTACCTCTTCGAGGTTAGGCGGGATACTCACTGGGTACATATATATATATGTACTCTACGCTTCTGTACTTAATTGTACAGGTTCTGAGGTTGGTGCACCTGGTTGTCAGATCGGAGCTTGATTCTGATTATAGACGGACCTGACTTCACGGTGAGCTGCTTTCTCCTGGCGATCTCCGGCAGCACCATGGAGTTTCTTTTTCTTATTTCCCGTATATTTTCAGACAGTGGGGCTATATATTATATCTTTTGTATATTTTGTTAGTATGCCCTTAGGACTTGTGACACTAGTTCCTGGCACATATGTGATAGTTATTGTGGATTACGGGTCTGTATATATATATATTGGCTCACGCCTCCTCATGACTGCTTTTGATTACAAACTGGCTAATTATTGTTGATTTATGTTTTAAGTTTTAAAAACTGAGTATATGTTGAAATGTTTAATCTAATAAGAAAGAACCTTAGTAAATTGAGTGTTGGCTTGCTTGACCCCGCTGTTGGGCGCCATCACGACCTAAGTTAGGATTTTGGGTCGTGACAACTTCATGCTGTGTTTTTCCAATGCTATTAGTCAGTAGATCTGCCAGTTGATCCTTTGTTGAGAGATGGTGAGTTGTGATTACTCCTTGACTTAGTTTTTCCCTTACAAAATGACAATCAATGTCTATATGCTTGGTTCGTTCATGAAATATAGGGTTGGCTGCTATTTGGATGGCAGCTTTGCTATCACATAATAGATCAACATGTTGTTGCACTTCAATTCCAAGCTCCCTGAACAGCCATATTAACCAAGTAACTTCAGCTACACAAGATGCCATGCTTCTGAATTCAGCTTCAGCTGAACTTCTGGACATAATTTCCTGCTTCTTAGATTTCCATGACACCAAAGCTTCTCCAAATTTTACAAGATAGCCTGTAATAGATCTTCTGGTCTGTAGGCAAGAACCCCAATCAGAGTCACAGAAGGCTTGTAACTGCTTAGTTTCTGTTGATGGCATTAAGAGTCCCGGACCTGGTGATGCTTTCAGATATCTAACAATCCTTCGGGGAACCTCCATGTGGGATTGTTTTGGAGCATGCATATAATGACTTAGCACTTGTATTCCAAATGAGATAGCTGGCGTGGTCATAGTTAGATATAAGAGTCTCCCTGCCAACCTTTGATATTCTTCAACATATTCTAGTATAGGATCTTCATGAGCTGTACCTTTGTTGAATGCTCTGTCAAACTCTATTGAAGTGAGTTTCTGATAACACTCCAGTGGAGTTCCATATATTTTTGCTCCTCCTAAGCCAAGCTCAGAAATAGGCTCCAAGGAATACTTTCTTTGACACATATGTTTCTTGACCTAGAAAATTCAATACCTAAGAAGAATTTCAGTTCTCCTAGGTCTTTCATCTTGAATTTTTTCTGAAGATCTTCCCTGGTTTTCACCAACAGATCATTGTTGTTTCCTTTAATGATCAGATCATCTACATATATAAGGATCACAACTATATCACCTCCTAGTTGTTGTGTGAAAAGTGAGTAGTCATAGTGACTTTGGACAAAACCAAGTTGTTGCAGGGCTTCAGTGAGCTTGAGATTCCACTGCCTTGATGCATGTTTCAGACCATATAGTGACTTCTGTAGTTTGCAGACTTGATTAGTCTCCCCCTGTCTAGCAAACCCTTTTGTAATAGTCATATAAACCTCCTCCAAAAGGTCTCCTTGCAAGAAGGCATTGTGAACATCCATTTGATAGATGAACCAATGTCTTGAGGCTGCCAGAGCTACCACTGATCTGACAGTAACCATTTTGGCTGCTGGTGAAAAAGTTTCTTTGTAATCCAATCCTGCTTGTTGAATATAACCCTTGGCTACCAATCGTGCCTTGTACCTTTCCACTTCTCCTGATGACTTATACTTGACCTTGAACACCCATTTGCACCCAATAGCTGTTTTACCCTTAGGAAGATCAATAATTCTCCAAGTGTTGTTGTCTTCTAGTGCTGCAATCTCTAGTTTCATGGCTTCAATTCACTTTGGATCTGTAGCTGCTTCTTTATAACTAGTAGGCTCTACAATGGATGAGTATGAGTTTAACGAAATCTTATATGATGGTGTTAGATGCTCATAACATATGTAGGATGAAAGAGCATAGGCACAATTGGATTTTTTTTGTAGTGACAAAGTCTTACATCCATAGAGGTTGCTTGATAGTTCTAGTGGATTTTCTGAGTGTTTCAGGCTGATGAGGTTCAGTAATAGGAGGTAAACTAATGTTGGATTCATCTGTGATGGTATTGTTAGGTGGAGCTGGTTTTGAAGAATGGTCTATATTGGTAGAAGGTGTTAGGGGTAAGGAGTTTTCTGTGATCAAATATTCTTGTATGGTTTGAGAAGTTGTTGTGCTATTAGGGTTGGTGTTAAGATTGTTTCTTGGTGTGTCAGGTATAGATTCTAGTACTGGAAACAAAGGAAGAGTAGAAAGAGTGAAGTGTTTAAAAAGGAACAAATCTTCTCTGAATACCACATTCCATGAGTGGATTAAGGAAAATGGCATGTACAGCAAAGCTATTGTGTTTATACACCTCAGCAAAATGGCGTAGTAGAGAGAAAGCATAGGTGTATTCTGAATATAGCCAGGTCCTTAAGGTTTCAAGGAGATGTACCTCTGAAGTTCTGGGGAGAATGTGTTTCCACAGTTGTTTATCTGCTTAACAGGTAACCCTCAACCATTTTACAATATAAATCCTCTTTTGAAATGTTACACTTACATCCTCCTAATCTTGATCATTTAAGAATTTTTGTTTGTCTTGCTTATGCATCAAATCCTAATATCACTGATAAAATGTCACCTAGAGCCAGTCCAGCTGCATTAATGAGATATTCTTCTACTCAAAAGGGATATAAACTCTATGATCTACATGGCAGATCCTATACAGTATTTAACTAACTCCTCTAACTAACTTTGTTTACATAAATAGCTACCTTATTAACTAACTAGCCAACTTTTACAAATCAGCTTATACTTTCAACACTCATCCCATGACAGGTAAAACGCCTCACCTTGCACCAACGCCTTTTAAAACACTGCTCTGTGTGTTGGGGCCCTTGCTTTTTATTTCCTGGGAACCAGCCTATATCAGTTAGGATAAATAAGCACATAGGTTGGTGATTGTTGAACCGTGCCTTTTATGTATGAAGTAATCAGACTTCATTGGCCTAATAAACCTGTCTGCCCCGATCATCATCCCTCATTACAAGTCTGATGTTTTTCATTTGCTGAATTGACGATGCAATTAACTATTTGTGGTTCTATATGCACCTAATTTATAGTTATGCTTGAGGGATATCAGGCGATAAATTTCTGCTTGATCTAAGTGGAAAAGTGTGTGTGTTGTTGATTTTTACTTTACTGATGATGCCACTTGTTTTTTACTTGTCAACTCAACCTAATAATTGGGTGGTTTGTCATTCAGTGATAAAGTGTGTTGAAGACTGTATTATTTGTTAAGGCCTTTTTTTTGTCTCCATGAACCTGGATACCTAATGCGTGCTTTTCTTTACTCTCAGATATAGATTGATGACCATGCAGTGAATCAACTTTATCATTAACCATTCTAAGGATTGTCAGTCTTCTATTAGCTTTCAGTTACAACAACAATGGTTAATCTCCAATCTTCTTTGATGTCTCAATTGGTTTAAACGATAACCTGTGTTCAATTGCTTCGTAGAAATCTCTTATCTTTACTTCATATGTACTTAACATTCAGATATACAGCGTAATATAAATGCCAACTCTGCTTCATTTTTTGGTACAAAGGTGAAGCCATTGATGCTACACTGGGGTCAGGATAAAGTCTCTGATATCTCCAACATATTCGACGCCATCATTGCAAGTGACTGGTAGTTCTTTTCTCTTTTCTCTCTGAACTTCTTTTTGGCCACGTGAGGAAGGCATCAGAAGGGAGCGATGAGAAGGTGATTAAGCCATGATGATGCACGCAAGACACTATAACGATGAGCATCTTAGCCATGGACAAGATCGAACCATCAGAAAGACTTTACGGCTAGGTCCACGCCAAGGCGTCTAAGGAGGCCGACCTAAAGTATAGATAGCAGAATAAAGCACCCTAGCTAAGGACCGCTGGGCCATGGGGAACATCTAGTATATATACAGGGTAAGAGAATAACAGAAATGGGACTTCTTTCCTTCTTACTAATTCCCTTCTCTAAAGGGAATCCATGGAGAACCCAAGAGTAGGTTCAAAACATTGATTCCAAACCCTCGTAATCTCCATCATGAAATCAATAAAGGTATTGTCCATAACTGTCAACGAGACACTTTCTCGTTCTTCTTTATAACGTATTGTAGAATAACAACATTGAGAATTTAATTCCATTATCTTCACTTGATATCTTTTATAATCTCGACGGTTCATAAATCTAACCATTCCCAATTTTTCCTATTTAATGTTCTTCGATCTAGAATTAATTATATTATTTAGGATTTACCCACAATTTATCTATTAATTTGTTCTAAGAAAAGGTTAAAACTTTTTTTGGGTAAAAACATTTGGCGCTGTCTGTGGGGATTTTCTATCCAAAGCCTTAGTTCCCTCAAGATCCGCCAATCCTAAATCCTTACGCGAAACCGAAGCTACGTCGGGCTTACACGCAACGCCTACGTTGCGCCACGAAAAGCAACTCTGGCGCATTTCAAGTGTGAGCTACCGTAGTGGAGTTGTCACTATTGCACATCAAGCGCACCCACAATCTCACTTCCAGGTTAGCACCCCACACATACCACCTTCACCTTTTACTATATGGGACGATTCTTGTTGTATAACTTACTGTTAAAATTCTATTCTTCTGTGCGTTTATGGTATAACTTATGTAACTGTTACCTTGGTGCGTCCGTGATTGGAACAAATCGGAACTCGAACTCGAGGTCCTAACGGGAGGAACAAACCGTCCACCCACGTGATGTTCAAGCTCAAATAATGATGAGGCTGGATGTGAAGCCGACATCAGGTCCAAAGAGCAAAACCGGCAAAAGAAACGAGAACAATCTCCCTCATTCATTAGCTAACCAGCTAACCAAGGTAACGAATGATTCCTTATACCTCTAAATTGCTATCCCTTTTACAAAAAAAAGTTAAATGAAGAGCAGGGATGCCCACCCCCGAGTAGGCGAGCCAAAGTCCACCAACATAACGGCTCTAAATGCCTCCCTAAAGCAGCGAGCAAATCGGGAAGAACACCCCAAAACATACCGTAGTGCAAATAATAAAAAAACGACTCAGAACGGACCAACTCCATTAGGAAATTATCGCTATAAGCAGGGGACTATGCGGCAAGATCAAAATTCCATAACATAGGCATGACGTGGATATCAATAGTTCGCCCATATGCTCTCCTTGGAGATGCAACACCAACTCACCCCACTATACACATCAAATCACATATGAACCTCGAAGTAGCGAATTCATCGCTCGTCCCCTTGATGACCTCTCCAGGCCGAGCGATGAAGGGACTATATGGACTGGGACTCACCCCGATGCCTGTATAAACTGCAACGCATAAAACTCTCCAATAAGAAGCAAAGTGGCACACGATATTCTGATACCACCTCACTTGAGTTGCCAAAGTAAAACTCGACCTTGCTTGAGTCGCCAGAGTAAAACTCGACCTCGCTCGAGTCGCCAAAGTAAAACTTGACCTTGCTCGAGTCGCCAAAGTAAAACTCGACCTCGATCGAGTTGCCAAAATGAAACTCGACCTCGCTCGAATCGTCAAAGTAAAACTCGACCTTTCTCGAGTCGCCAAAGTAAAACTTGACCTCGCTCGAGTCGCCAAAGTAAAACTCGACCTCGCTCGAGTTACCAAAATGAAACTCGACCTCGCTCGAATCGCCAAAGTAAAACTCGACCTTGCTCGAGTCGCCAGAAGAAAACTCGACCTCGCTCGAGTTGCCAAAGTAAAACTCGACCTCTCTCGAATTGCCAAAGTAAAACTCGACCTTGCTCGAGTCTCCAGAGTAAAACTCGACCTTGCTCGAGTCGGCAAAGTAAAACTCGACCTTGCTCGAGTCGCCAGAGTAAAACTCGACCTCGCTCTAGTCTCCAGAGTAAAACTCAACCTCGCTCGAGTTGCCAAAGTAAAACTCTACCTCACTCGAGTCGCCAAAGTAAACTCGACCTCGCTCGAGTCGCCAAAATGAAACTCGATCTCGCCCGAATAAAGATAAAACTCGACCTCGCTCGAGTCACTAAAGTAAAACTCGACCTCGCCCGAATAAAGAGAAAACTCGACCTCGCTCGAGTCACTAAAGTAAAACACGACCTCGCTCGAGTTGCCAAAGTAAAACTCGACCTCGCTCGAGTCGCCAAAGTAAAACTCAACATTGCTTGAGTCGCCAAAATGAAATTCGATCTCGCCCGAATAAAGAAAAAACTTGACCTCGCTCGAGTCGCCAAAGTAAAGCTCGACCTCGCTCGAATTATTTTACATTAGACCTTGATCTAATTACGTTGTATTCGACCTCGCTCGAATTATTTTACATTCTACCTCGCTCAAATTATTATACATTCGACCTCGCTCGAATTACCTTATTCGACCTCGCTCGAATTACTTTACATTCGACCTCACGCGAATTACTTTTCATTCGACCTCGCTCGAATCACTTTACATTCGACCTCGCGCGAATCACTTTACATTCAACCTTGCTCGAATCACTTTACATTCGACCTCGCCCGAATTACTTTACATTCAACCTCACTCGAATAAACTAAGGGTTGATCCCACCAAATCCCCAAGTGAGACAGGGACTCAACACGAAAAAGTCTGACGCTTTTTCTCATAAGGAAAAGAGAGAGGAGAGGCAGGGACGTACAGCCAAAAGCAAATCTTATTCAAAATTTACATAGGCACAACGTCTTACAAGAGGCTAAAACAAGCTCCCCCCCCCCCCCAAAAGGTGAAACAACAAAACAAAAAGATAGCAACAAGCAACACCAAAGAAAAGAACAAAAAAGCAAAGTGCCAAAAGACTACAAAACTTCACTCTGCCGCGTCTCCGCCATCGTCCGTGCTTGCACCACCATCATCAGAAGAAAGCCCGTCTTCAACCTCATCACCCACGTCGGCCTCCGGTGTTACGGGATCATAGCTGCAGGTGAGGCGAGCCTTCCACGCCTTCCCGCAAGCATCCTCAAAAGCGGCCTCAGTGAAATTCCCCACCCGCCCACATATCCTTGTATACATCCCGTTGGGCCTCGGCATGAACTCACATCTCATACAAGTGGCGGGAGACAGAAATAGAGGCAGATTCTGGGGGCGCCTGAGCCAACTGCGCCTTTTCGGCTTCAAAAGCCGCCACTTTGTCACCTAGGCTCGAGGCATCCCGCTCAAGCTCGTCGATCCGCTCTTCGAGCCTTGCCTCCCTCATCGTGGCCCTCTCCTTTTCAGCCTCTCGCTTAGACCTGAGGACACACACAGTGTCTTCCAGCGTTTCCGCCCTCTCCATAGCCGCCACCCGGGCTCCCACGACCCTCTCTAACTCAACCACCTTCCTCTACAAGTCGGTCACCTTTTCGGTCCACTCCGAACTTAGACTTGCCACTCTAGTGGCATTCTGCTCGAGCTCGGCTCGCAAGGATGACACCTTCGCCTGAAGGTCCTCGCACTCTGCCGCAACACCCTTTCCCACCTCAAGCTCCTCGTCTTTAACCCTGAGCAGCCCCTCGAGCTCACTACATGTGCGGATGGACCACACCAGGTCCTTGTCCTTCTTCTCCAACTCCTCCCTGAGAGACCGAGCATCACCACCCGCTCTAAGCCGCAGGTGCATCTCTCGGCACCTATCGCGATACCAGCGGTATTTCGCGGCCATCTTCAAAAAGACTTCAACCCGCATCTCGGCCCGACAAGCACTTTCAATCTCCAACTTGTAAGTCTAAGGCAAAAAAAAGAGAGGAAGAATCAGCGAAAACGAAAAACACAAAACAAAGAAAGCAAAGATAGGAAACTCACCCTCAAGGCCATCCCGCCACTCCGCGTGACAGTCCGGAGTTGCTAATCTCCCGAAGAGACCTGCTTTCGGCAACGGAACATAGAAGGTCAAATTGCGGCACCAAATCCACCGTATGCTCCAACAGGTTAAGGTCCGATGGGATTTCGAGCACACGAGAAAGACCACCCGCCATCACCTCGACCTTGGTAAAGACTTCTTCAAACACTCTCATATCTTCAGGGTCAATGTCCAAATCGGACTCATAGTCATCCACCGCTACGCCCTTCAACCTCTCACCAGCCGGAGAAGGGGTGCGAGCCTGCTGAGATGTTGAGGGTCCACTCAGAATAATCGTGGCAGCCGCGGAACTCTGCCCTGATGCTACAACAGCCCCTTCCGTGCCCGAATCGGGAATCGCTTCCACTCCCAGAGCGATATCTCCCCCGGCTTGATTCGCCGTCGAGACAGGATCAACCCTCGAGGGCGTGTCAATCAAAGACGTCTCCTCAGATGTTACCCTCCGCCTCTTTGTTGGGGCTTCTTCGCTAACCCCACGAGAGGGTTCACCCGCTGAACGAACCGTAGAGGTCGAAGAGTCCGACCGAGGGGAAACCTTGGTATGACCAGATTTGGATGAAGACTCGATTTGCAAAATAGCCCGATTTCGAGCACTCTCATTCGCGGCTGCTCCAAGTATGGTCCTAATAGAGGGATCCTGTTGACGGAAAGCAAGAGCGGGAGCCCTCGCTCTTCTCTCCCCTCTCCGACCTCTCAACAGGAAACACCCGAAAGAAAATGTAAGGCAAATAAAAATACAAAGAGGAGGGTAAAATGACTAAGGCCAAGACGAGGCGACTTACCGGTGGAAGGATTACACCCAAACTTCTCGGGGAAGCATGGCCATGTGCGAATTCCCACAGTTTGAGGCAGAACCGAGCTCACCCACCTGCGAATCTCATTAACTTGCGGAGGGGGTAACCTCTCGGCTGCAACAAAAGAAAAACAATCAATCAACGAGATCACGAGACGAAAACAACAAATCAAAATAGTGAAAAAGAAAGGGAAAGAAAAACCTACGAGCAAAATTCCACGTCTCATGGAACCCAGCGGGGTTAGACACCACGTGTTCCATGTGGATGTAAAAGAAGCTCTCCCAGAAGCGGCGATTGGTTTTGTCGTCTATTCCGATCACCAGGCTCTTAGTACCTCGGTGACGAAGATGTAGCATGGTGCCCCTATTAAAACTGGGGATGAAGAGATGTAACAAGTGTTGAAGCAAAACCCCATGGTCGGCTAATTACGCATACTTGATGAGCATCAAGAAAAGTTTGTCTATGTACGAGGTGAGCTGAGCCGGGCACACCTCGTAGAAGTGGCAGAAGTCCTCCGCCAGCGAGGAAAGGGGAAATGTGTAACTAATAACAAAAGGGTGCGCGTAGAACGCGCAGTACCCTGGGCGGTGTATATGTACTATATCGTCTCCCGTCAGAACGAGTTCGATATGCTAAGGGATTCTCCATTTGACTTTGAATGTCGCGAGCGCCGCAACATCCATCGTAGAAAGCACAAGTTCAGGCTCATCTTCGGCAGCGCTATTAAAGTCAGTCCTTGCCTTCCCCGTGTGGGGCACCACCTCATCCACCATCCGAAGACTCTCGTCCTCCGCCAAACTCACTCCTTCTTCGAGGGGAGGAACGACATTCTCCGGCACTGGAGCACCAGTACTCGGTCAGGGTTAGAAGAAGTACTGACCATCACTTTAGCGGTTATACAGATCGTTATCGTAAGGAAAAAAGGTAACAGCCCCACGGATTGCCGGCAAAAAATAAGAAATATGAAGAACTGGGTGAAAAGAGAAAATGCTTTTAGGATCTACTTGTGAATGATATGAGAAACACTACATTCAGATGAGAAACTCTCTTATTTATAGACACATATATACACCAGTTCGAGAAATGAAGCGCCACCTACATTTAAAAAATAACGGGAGAGGCGGGGAAACGATGTGGCATACGATGAACGTGCGCCATAATGACACCTGATGAACTTAATGTTATTTCAACTGACACACAGGTCTGATGAAGCTTTCAAAATGTCATATCGTCACCCCTCCAAGAGGTGCTCTCCTGCCAACCAAAACGTGCAGATTTCTCAAAGTTCTCAAATTGACGAAGTCCGCCCATCGTGCTCACCCAAAGGCAACCCCAATAGGCGGAGGGACTAACTGTATGGGTCGAAATCTGGCCACGTGAGGAAGGCATCAGAAGGGAACGACGAGAAGGTGATTAAGTCGTGATGATGCACGCATGGCACTGTAACGACGAGTATCTCGGCCATGGCCGAGATCGAACCATCAGAAAGCCTCTACGGTGAGGTCCACGCCAAGGCGTCTAGGAAGGCCGAACTAAAGTATAGATAGCAGAATAAAGCACCATGGATAAGGACCGTTGGGCCATGGGGAACATCTAGTACATATACATGGTAAGAGAATGATAGAAAGGGGTCTTCTTCTTTCCTTCTTCCTAATTCCCTTCTCTGAAGGGAATCCACGGGGAACCCAGGAGTAGGTTCAAAACATTGATTCCAAACCCTCGTAATCTCCATCATGAAATCAATAAAGATATAGTCCATAGATGTCAACGAGACACTTTCTCGTTCTTCTTTATAACGTATTATAGAATAACAACATTGAGAATGTAAGTCATTATCTTCACTTGATATCTTTTATAATCTCGACGGATTCATAAATCTAACCATTCCCAATTTTTCTTATTTAATGTTCTTCGATCTAGAGTTAATTATCTTTGGTTAAGGATTTACCCCCTATTTATTTATTCATTCATTCTAAGAAAAGGCTAAAACTTTTTTTTGGTAAAACAATTGGTAATTCTTTTCTCTTTTCTCTTTGAACTTCTTTTTGTCCCTCATTGAGCATTCTTCTTAAAATTGTAAATCAAGTGCATTATTTATCTGTTTCATTGTTTTCATGTCAAAGACTAATCAATGTTAACCAGAAAATAAGTCCTATGTTTTACACAGAAATTGTATAATGATCGTGCTGGCTACCCAATCCTTTTCCACAATATTCTGTACTTTGATTTGTTTAGATAACTTTACTGAAGTTTTATAGAGTTATATGGTATCTGATCACAGAGAACTCTTTGTTGGCATCTATATTGTTCGGACTCTCTAAAAATGTTGTTGCACTCATGTCGGATCCTCCAAAAATACATTACTTTTGGAGGATCCGACACGCACCCATCGAAAATTTTAAAGAGTCCGAACAACATAGATTGGCATCTAGCTGCGATGAGATGGAGTTACTTTCTTGTCTTTATTGAAAGCCGCCTTTCATGTGCACATGAGAGAACTTTTTCCTTTCTTTACATTAAACATATTCTCCTTTATGTTGACGTCATTTATTATTTTGCAGCACTTTTTTCAACGAATTCCACGGAGCACTTGTCTGAACCATCAAATCATTTTTAAAAAAGGAGGGTCCATCTGAAGCCATAATTTTCGGGAGTCCATAACCTAAATGTGGTTGTTGGATATGTAGAACCGAAATAAATGTTTAAAAAGAAGAGTGACATATCTATATATAGCGCTCTTTTAAAGAGCGTTATATGTAAAACAACTTTAAGAAAGGCAATATACCTATATAACGCGATTTATAAAAGCGTTATACCTGTTTTGTGGGTTCACCATAAGTCTCCTGCATTTAACTGACATAACAATAATTCAAATGGGTATAGCTCCCTTTAAAAGAGCGCTATACCTCAAAAAATTCAATCCCCAAGCTAGGTATTGCCTTATTTAAAGGCGTTAGGATTTTACAAAAATCCATTCAAAAATAATTCCTAACTTCTGTTAAAAAAGATTNATGACGAATAACTATGTGAGCTATAGTTTATTTCCACAGTGTCATGTTAAGTTTCCACTTACAATGAAGCACGATAGATTGGTATCGTTGTTATGTAATAAAATGAGTGTGAGGAAACGTTCGGTGAACCTTACAGTAACCGGAAGATATCCGTATTCCGTCACTTCGCAAGGGGTTGCTTGTTATGCTGAGTTTAACATCGACGATGATGAAACTTTGAGGGATGTTTTGAGGACTCCAGTTGAATACCGGGAATTTCTTGTGATAAAAATGTTGGAAATGTACGTCAAGGTTGAAGATGTTCGCAATAATGAGGTTGCGCATAGTAGGGATAACCCTCAGTCATCGGGTGGTTATTCTGGAGCAGTTTTTGCCAGACACGTTCGGGCTAAAAGATTGGCCTGATTTAAACTTATCACCACGGGCGAATGAGGAGCGAGAAAATAATTTCTCTCCTGCTTTACATAATCCACAAGACGAGTGATAAAATTCAATTTTCCTTTGTGTTACGATGTATATTTTTGTTGTATTGAATTTGTATTAACACTCATATATTCTACATGGGAGATTATGCCGATCCTTGTAGATATGCTATACCAAGTAAACTAAGATATACATTTACCTATGCGCTCTCCAGCATATCCAACAAATCCCTACAAAAGGGGAGATTATGCGGAGCCTCGTAGATATGTATGTATCCCTACTAGAGAACCCACCTCCTATCTATAGGGAGAAATGGAGGTGGTACATCCGAAGGTAATGGTGGGAGAGGTGGCTGCAAATGCAGGAACCGCTCCCAGGCCTAAACCTAACATACAAAGTTGACGTAAACTTTAAGATAAATCTTTACTAGATATGTTATAATGAATAGAGTATTTGAATATGTTGTCATCTGTAGCAGCGGAAAAAATCCACATACGTCATGATGGGTGCCCATGCTCGCCCGACACATCTGCATGTACAAGTAGGAGAGAACATCAACACCCCAACTATACTGGGTAAATCATCTAGCCTCTGAAGATGATGAAGCAATCTCAAGCTGACTAGGTTCCCCGAAGTGTTCGAGAATAAGATCCCTCCAAACATAAGGAGCAGCAGCAACCTCGTATACCGGTGAATATGCAGATCATCTGTCTCGCCAGTGATGTCGGGGTGCAATATCTCCAAAAGCTGTCGAATAGCCGTCAAACTCAGGCGACTAGCCCCTGAGTGTAATGTCTCATCCTGTGGCCTGAAACCAGTGAGTTGCTGCAGAATGTCCAAATATTTCCCATGCGTCATCTCTCTCATGGCTTGCGGCAGTGCAACATGCAGTCCATCAATGGTAGCCCATATAAAACCTCCACGTCCTACAGCGTTATGGTGGCCTCGCAAATGGGCAGGTGGAATGTGTGTGTCTCCGGTCGCCACCGCTCTATCAGGTCCTTGGCCAAAGACCAATCGAGCTACAGTCGCCCGATATAAAATCCTGTAGAAGCCCGTATCCCGCAGGCGCTGAACTACACGGGGATAGAGAATTTTGCCCTTCAGAAAATCTCACATGTCATCCACTCTCCTGGCGCGGAGAGTCTGGGGCAGTAACTCTCCCTCCCATATGCGGGCGGACCCTAAGATCGCCCTGTAAGACTAATATCTCATCGCAGAAAGGTCCGGGATGCATAGGCGGAACATCCATGTCGTCTACTATAAATTAAACAATATTAATTGGACAGAGTATTCACATATGGGTTCCAGGCTCCATATTTGAGATCTAGTAGCACCAAACTATCCTGAATTCTTGTATGTGTCAATTTTATTATTTTACATGTTAGTTTCATAATTTTATATGTTTGTTTTGTAAATTAAATAATTAATTTTTATAATTATACAATATTTAATTGGACAGAGTATTAACATATGGGTTCCAGGCTCGATATTTGAGGCTCAGTAGCAACAAACTATCCTGAATTTTTGTATGTGTCAATTTTATTATTTTACATGTGAGTTTCATAATTTTATATATTTATTTTGTAAATTAAATAATTAATTTTTATAATTATACAATACTTAATTGGATAGAGTATTCACATATGAGTTCCAGACTCGATATTTGAGGCCTAGTAGCACCAAACTATCATGAATTCTTGTATGTGTTAGTTTTATTATTTTGCATGTTATTTTTATAATTTTATATGTTTGTTTGTAAATTAAATAATTATTTTTTGTAAATTGGACAGAGTTTGTGTTTGATGTATCAGTATAAGAGATACTTAAACAACAGGGATACTACGCTAGAAGGCTCTACATTTTACTTCGCTAAAAAGACACTATATTACTAGTCTTTAAGCAAATAAATAATCTAAACTAGAAAAAAATAAAAAATACATTTTAATCACAAAACATTCACGAAAATACATATAAAACAGTAAAAGTAATTTATTAATATTTTTATTAACAAATAGTAATGATTTCTCAATTTTTACATATTTTTTAGAACACTAATATCTTAGTTCGGATAAAAATAACATACCAGTTTAATCGCAAAAAAAAAAAAACAAAATGGAACACATTCAACACAACTAATATGCATTATTTATACGAGTTTAGGCATAAACTAATTCGGAATACCTCAATTTATGTTTTTCCGAAAGTTGAAGAATTGAAAATTGGAGTCCGAAACAAGCGACCCACAACAATAGAAGGCTTAGCTAGGATGTGGGACCAACACTCTTGTCTTTTTGTGGGACAGGTGGGGTCCACTCGGATTTTTTATCGAATTAATTTGGGAGGGAGGGGACCGCAGAAAGTTTTTTAAAAATAAGGGGGAAGGGGGGAGGGGGGAGCTTTCTGGTTTTTGAACGTGGGGGAAAGGGAAGGGATGAATATTTATGTATATATAGCGCAGTTTATAAAAGCGCTATATATATAGTGCTTTTATAAACCGCGCTATATATACCTGTCTTATCAGCTTTATATATAACGCTCTTTAAAAGAGCGTTATACCCGTCCAAAACGGACGTTAAAGTATAGCGCTATTTTATAGATATGTCACTCTTTTTTAAACACTTATTTCGGCCTTACATGTCCAAAAGAACCACATTTAGGTTTTGGACTCTACTTTTCGGACCCAAAAGAGGTGACTAATTGGACAGGTTTCTCCTAGAAGTAAAATATAGTGGGTTGCATTTCCGGACAGATGAAATCTATGACGTAGAAGTTTGGAGAAGCCATCAACATTTTGTTCACGGTGATGATTCCTGGCCCAGTTATGAGATGGATCATCGCTATCCTTTATTGGTCGGAATTACGTGGTGAAGATTTGGTGTGTAGGTTTACTGTATCACAGGACATGACCCTAGATAGGAGGCTGTGAAGGTCGGAAATTAGGATAGAAGGTCAGTAGGTAGTCAAGCAATGTGTTTTATACATATCAGTAGTATTAGTATATTCTCATATTTTCTTATTCCAAGATTTTTACCAATACTTTTGTTTTCTTTCCGTCTTTGGTTATCTTACCATGTTGTTGTTATTGCTTGTGTTACTGTTTCCTTTTGAATTTTTCCTAGGGCTGTCTATCGGTGTCACGACCCAATTTAACCCTCCGTAAAGTGTCGTGATGGCACCTAGTCTTTGCGACTAGGTAAGCCTTATATTACAAAAAATGTAAAGAAAACACAACATTTAAAAGATAAACAACATATTGTGAATAACCCAAAACAGTGTCGCTTGGCATATACAAAGTAATCTCCCAAGACCCAGAATACCACTAAGTCACAAGCTTCTATAATCTAATATAGCTCTATACAAAAGTCAGAACATAAGTAAAGAAAGTCTCTAGGCGAGGGAGTGGAAGGGGACTCCGAGGTTCTGCGGACGCAAGCAGAAGTACCTTGAAGTCTCCTGGAATAAGCAATACGCTCTATGCCAAAGGATGATAGGGATCTGCACACGAAAACATGTGCAGGAAAGGGCATGAGTACACCACAATGGTACCTAGTAAGTTCCAAGCCTAACCTCGGCCGAGTAGTGACGAGGTCAGGTCAAGGCCCTACATGAGTAAATATAATAAATTACACAGTAAGATATCTTCATATAAATTTACAGTAAAACAATTAAAGAAACTAAGCAATTAAACATAATAGTGCAGTTTAATAAGGGAAAAACAGTTTATGACTTAGAAAAGGAAAACGGGATTTTTACAACAATAACCCGTGTGCGTACTCGTCACTTCACGTACAGGGCGCTCACACATCAAATAACACCAAACATCTTAAGGGAAAGTCCCCAACACAAGGTTAGGAGCCACTTACCTCGAACCGCTCAAATTAACCTGATATCACGCTCTTGCCACGAGTATCCAACTTCGAATGGCCCAAACCTAATCAAATCAATCGCATAATGTAAATAATACTACAAGTAACTACTTTAGCTAATAAATTCGAAGCTAAGGAATGAAAATAGGAAAAATGCCCAAAAAGTCTCCCAGGGCCCACGTCTCAAAATCGGGTAAAAATTACCAATCTAGAACACCCATTCACTCACGAGTTCACTCGTCCAAAAATTATCCCATTCCAACGCCTAAAACTCGATCAAAACCCAAAAATTCAATTAGGGAACTTTTCCCCCAAATTCCCACTTTTTCACTCAATTTCCTTGATTAAATGAGGAAAATTGCTATAGATTAATGAAATAAACACGAATTAGAGTTAAGAATTGTTACGCACTGATTTCCTCTTCAAAACCCTTGCAAATTCGCCTTCTCCCGAGCTAAAATTCGAATTGGTGAAAAATGATGAATAAACCCTCGAATCTGCCTCTTCAACCCAGCGATTTCCGCACCTGCAGACCTAGGATCGCACCTGCAGTCCCGCACATGCGAACAAACCCATTGCAGGTGTGAAGTCTACTTACTTGGGCTGGGTCCGCACCTGCGACCACTGAGCCGCATCTGCAGTTCTGCTTCTGCGGACAACCAGTCGCACCTGCTAGCCCAGCTTTCCAAGCCCATTTCGCATCTGCGAGCTTCCCATGCGCACCTGTGGCCTGTCCTCCGCAGGTGCGAAATACTAGAACCAGCACTGGCACCAGATTTCCTAAGTCCAAGTTCCTTCTGTTAAGCATCTGAAACACACACGAGGCCCCAGGGACCTCAACCAAACCTTCCAACCAATCCTACAACACCATACGAACTTAGTCGAGCCTTCAAACCACATCGAAATAAACCAAAAATATGAATTGAGCAGGGATTCAAGCCTAAGAACTTAGAATTTCCAAATTTCCACAAACGATGCCGAAAAACATCAAACCTAGTTCGAATGACCTCAAATTTTACACACATGTCACAAATGACACTACAAACCTGCACCCACTTCCGGAATTCCATTCCGAGCTCGATATCAAAATTTCCACTATCGGCCGAAATCGCCGAAAATCCAACTTTCACCAATTCAAGCCTAAATCTACTACAGACCTCCAAAACACATTTCGGACGCGCTATAAAGCTCAAAATCACCCAACGGAGCTAACGGAGTCGACAGAATTCTATTCCGGATCTGTCTTCACAAAGTTCCAACTACAGTCCAAATTCTAAGGCTTAAACTTACAACTAGGGACTAAGTATCCCAAAACTCTCTTAATTCTACAACCAAACACTCCGGCAAAACCCAAAAGTATAAACAAATGTGGGGAAAGCAGTTATTAGGGGATTGAGGCTCTAACTCTCAAAACGACCGGTCGGGTTGTTACATTCTCCCCTCTTAAAACAATCGTTCGTCCTCGAACGAGTATAAAGACATACCTGAAGTTGTGAAAAGATGAGGGTAACGGCTGCACATATCCTGTTTGGTCTCCCAAGTCGCCTCCTCAACCGGGTGACCCCTCCACTGGACCTTCACTGAAGCAATATCCTTTGATCTGAGCTTCCTGATCTGCCTGTCCAAAATGGTTAATGGCTCCCAAACATAAGATAGATCCTTTTCCAACTGGACTGAGCTGAAATCCAATATGTGAGTCGGATCACCGTGATACTTCTGGAGCATAGACACGTGAAATACCGGATGAACTCCTACTAGGCTGGGAGGCAAAGCAAGCTCATAAGCAACCTCCCCAATGCGGCCGCAATATCTCAAAAGGACCAATGAACCTCGGTCTCAGCTTTCCCTTCTTCCGGAATCTCATGACGCCCTTCATAGGCGATACCCGAAGCAAGACCCGATCTCCATCCATAAATGCCAAATCACGAACCTTCCGATCCGCATAACTCTTCTGTCTGGACTGAGCTGTGCGAAGTGTATCCTGAATCACCTTCACGTTATCCAGGGCATCCTGGACTAAATATGTACCCAACAATCGGGCCTCGCCCGGCTCAACCATCCCACTGGGGACCGGAACCGCATACCACACAAAGACTCATACTGTGCCATCTGAATGATGGACTGGTAACTCTTTGTTGTAAGAAAACTCTGCAAGTGGCAAATATTGGTCCCATGACCCTCCGAACTCCATCACACAGGCACAGAGCATATCCTCAAGAATCTGAATCGTGCGCTCAGACAGTCTGTCCTTCCGAGGTTGAAAGGTTGTGCTCAGCTCTACCCTAGTACCCAACTCCTGCTGTACGGTTCTCCAGAACCGCGATGTGAACTGTGTACCTCTGTCTGAAATGATAGATACTGGAATACCATGAAGGAGGACGATCTTCCTGATATAAATCTCAGCCAATCTCTCTGAAGAGTACCTAGTCAATACCGGAATAAAATGGTCTGACTTGGTCAGTCGATCCACGATCACCCAAATAACATCGAATTTTCTCAAAGTCCGTGGAAGTCCAACTACAAAGTCCACGGTGATCCGCTCCCACTTCCACTCTAGGATCTCTAACCTCTAAAGTAATCTACCCGCCCTCTGATGCTCATATTTAACCTGCTGACAGTTGAGACACTTGGCTATGAACCCAACTATATCCTTCTTCATCCTCCTCCACCAATAGAGATGTCTCAAATCCTGGTACATCTTCGCGACACCCGGATGAATGGAGTACCGCGAGCTGTGGGCCTCCTCAAGAATCAACTCCCGAAGCCCATATATATTGGGCACACAGATCCGGCCATGCATCCTCATCACGCCATCATCACCAATAGTCACATCTCTAGCATCACCTCCCCGAACACTGTTCTGAAGAACCAGTAGGTGGGCATCATACTGGCATTCTCTGATACTATCATAAAGAGAAGACCGAGTAACCACACACGCTAATACCCGGCTAGGATCTGAAATTTCCAATCTCACACTAGCTGGCTAAGGCCTGGACATCCAAAGCTAAGTGCCTCTCAACTGCCGGAAGATATGCCAAACTCCCCAAACTCTTCGCCTGGCGACCCAAGGCGTCGGCCACTACATTGGCCTTCCCCGGGTGGTACAATATAGTGATATCATATTCCTTAAGTAGCTCCAACCACCTCCTCTAATGCAAATTAAGGTCCTTCTGCCTGAACAAGTGCTGCAAACTCCGGTGATCAGTGTAAATCTCACAAGGAACACCGTACAAATAATGGCGCCAAATATTTAAGGAGTGAACGATAGCTGCTAACTCGAGATCATGTACATGATAATTCTTCTCATGCACCTTCCATTGTCTAGACGCATAGGCAATCACCCTACCGTCCTGCATCAATATCGCTCCAAGGCCAATCCCCGAGGCATCACGATAGACAGTGTAGGACCGCGAACGTGTAGGCAATACTAATACTGGGGTTGTAGTCAAAGTTGTCTTGAGCTTCCGAAAGCTCTCTTCACACTCCTCGGTCCACCTGAACGGAGCACCCTTCTTGGTCAGCCTGGTCATAGGTGCTGCAATAGATGAAAATCCCTCTACAAAGTGACGGTAGTACCCCGCCAAACCAAGGAAACTACAGATCTCCGTAGCTGAGTACGGTCTAGGAGAACTCTGCACTGCATCCACCTTTTTCGTATCTACCTTGATCCCATCACAAGACACTACGTGGCCCAAGAATGCCACTGAATCAAGCTAGAATTCACACTTAGAAAAATTTTCATACAACCTCTTCTCCCTAAAATTCTGAAGCACTGTCTGTATTGGTAAAAACGAGTTTCACACGTAAGCCATCTTTTGACAACTCAGCCAGTCACGTGGACACAGGAAAACGCGACAGCTGGATGTGATTCTTTGAAGAGTTACTGAACAAAGAGGTACGATTCAGTAAACCCTCGAGCTTATCAGCCACGGGAAACTCAACCTGATCAAAACAGGGGAGAGGCACGGTCAGGATGAATCTAAACAAAGTTACGGGTAGATTCAAAGACCCACAATTAATTATTCGAACGTTATGTAACTGTACCCCAATTACCGTTATCCTTTGTAACGCATCATTAATGTCATAATTAGTCATTAATGAGCAACCATAGTAAGAGTTGTACGTTATAGGAATCTCCTATATAAGGGAGGGGAATACAGCTTGTAAAGGCATCTAATTCTCGAATATAATTGACTTCGGTTTTCTATATTTCTGCAATATTGTATGTTATTCATTTTTCTCTATTTCCTTGATTATTAGTAACCCATGTTCATCTTAAAAATTAGATTTAGTCAAAGGGTCTAATTCTTTAGTTAAACAAATTGGTTCCGTTGCCGGGAATCTGATAATCTTTGTTTGCTTTTCAAGTGATATCCTCTGAACTATGTCGAACTCCAACGACAACAACCAGCAAAGGAGTGGAACCCCAGTTCCATCACCTTCAGGAACCCCACGTGGTTCAAGGGAACAATCCCCAAAAAGATCCAATAACAACAATGGTGATAATGATCAAACTGTCGAACAATATCGTGTTAAGAAAATGATTGCAGAGTATGTGGGCCAAGCTTTGCAAGAATTTGCGAGAGGATTACCGGCAGCGTTACCTACACCGCCGACGCCACCCCCCAATAACACCATCACCATGGAAAATCCTCAATATGGGTTGGCAAACTCAGGACGAGGAGATACTCCTAATGAATCTCTCGAAACGAGACCAGGTATATCTAATAACTCAGAATTACAAAATTTACTACTAACCATGCAGAAACAGATGAAGGAGCAAAACGATCGCATCGAACAAATTCCTGGAGTACCACCTATCATCAAAGGCATTGATGTTGATAGGTATTCTCAAAAACCTTGGAAGCCAAGTGCGTCACCCTTACCTATACCCAAGAAGTTTAAAATGCCTGACATTCCTAAATATGATGGAACAACTGACCCACGTGACCATGTGACTGCTTTCACTACTGGGGTAAAAGGCAACGACTTAACAAAATAAGAGATTGAATCAGTCCTTGTTAAAAAATTTGGAGAAACACTTACCAAAGGGGACCTAACCTGGTATTCTCTTCTCCCTGAAATTCTATTGACTCTTTTGCTGAGCTTGCAGATTTGTTTATAAAAGCACACTCTGGTGCACCAAAAGTTGAGAAGAGAATGGAAGACATATTCAAAATAAAACAAGGAGACACGGAACTACTCCGTGAGTTTGTAGACAGGTTTCAACGAGAAAGAATGCAGTTACCCAGGGTGCCTGATAATTGGGCAGCCATGGCATTTGCAAGCAACCTAAACGATAAAAGCTCAGAAGCCACGAGACGACTTAAGGAAAGTCTAAGAGAATTCCCCGCTACAACATGGAACGATGTATATAACAGGTACAGTACTAAACTCAGAATAGAAGAAGATATCATTGCTCGTTCGAGAGATGAAGATCATTCCAGATCCAGACGTCCTGAATCAGATAGAAGATCAGGTAAAAACAGGTACGATCCTTACTTAGGACCCTCGGGACGCGATATCCGCCCCAGGTTCGAAAACACTAGGTCGGACTATAGACCACAAGGAAGAGACGTAGTCTCATCCTCGTCTAGATCCAGAAAAGATCGAGATGAACGACCTAGAGGTAACACTCAAATTGGGGATCATACTTTTTAATGTAAGTACTACTGAACTTGTCTCAATATTGAGGAACATGGGAGACAAGGTTAAGTGGCCCAAAGAGATGCGGTCAAATCCAAGTAGAAGGAACCCAGATCACTGGTGTGAATTCCACAACGATAATGGGCACAAAAATGCGGATTGCAGATTTTTACAAGGTGCAGAAGAAAATTTATTGAAACAGGGCTATTTAACATAATTGTTTAATGATAAGGTAAACAGGCATATATGAGGAACATGCAGGAGCCCCCAAAGCCTCCTTCTCCAAAACGAACCGTCAACGTGATACACGAAGGTGAAGAAGTAAACAGAGTGATCTGCAAGACAACCACAAAGTTCACAAATACACATGGGAAACGGGCTCATGAAAATATGGAAGAAGACGATATAACCTTCGATGATGCAGATATCGGCGGATTAATGCTTCCGCACAACGATGCTCTGGTAATATCTTTACTTATTCATGACGCTAACGTAAAAAGAGTGTTGATTGATCCAGGCAGTTCAGTTAATATCATTTTGCTAAGAGTCGTGGAAGAAATGCTATTGGGGAATCAAGTAATCCCAAGGGCACGAGCCATATCAGGGTTTGATAACTCTACGGTTATAACAAAAGGAGAAATTGAGCTTAGCACTTATGCTGAGGGGGTGATCAAAAGTACCAGGTTCCAAGTCATCGATACTGACATGGCTTATAACGTGATCATGGGAAGGCCATGGATCCACGACATGAAAGTGATACCCTACACGTTACATCAGGTAATTAAATTCCCCTCTAAATGGGGAATTTAGCAAATCAAAGGCGATCACCAAACTGCAAGAAATATAAACTCTATGGTACACTACAACAAGAAAATAGAGGTGGAAGAATTACGAGATAAGGGAATCTCCCAAGCAGGTAACGTCGCCCAAACAGGCATGGAAGAAATTACTACCCAAATAGGTATGGAAGGTATTATTGCTGAAACAGGTATGAAATAAAATACTTACGAGAAGGAGAATCAAGTTACCACGAAAGGTACTATACCACACAGATGCATATTCCAGACCGGACGTCATTCATGAACCGGAGAAAGATGAGCACATCAAAACAACTACGGAGGAGCTCGAAGTTGTTCCATTATCTGAACAAAAGCCTGAGCAGAAAGTGTATATAGGCACGAGGCTAGGCCCCGCTCGAAGAGGTAAGTTAATTGAATATTTAAAGGCTAAGGCAGACTGCTTTGCGTGGTCCCACTCAGATATGACAGGCATCCCACCAGAAGTGATGACTCATAAACTAAATGAAGATCTATCCTTTGTACCTGTTAAGCAGAAGAAAAGAAAGCAGGGACCATTCAAGAACCAAGTGATCGACGAAGAGGTACAAAAACTCTTGAAGATTGGTTCGATACGAGAGGTAACGTACCCTAACTGGCTAGCAAACACCGTGGTAGTACCTAAAAAGAATGGCAAGTGGAGAGTATGCGTAGATTATACTGACTTAAATAAAGCATGCCCCAAAGATTCATTCCTATTACCACATATAGATCAAATGATTGATGCCACAACAGGTCATGAATTATTGAGCTTCTTAGATGCATATTCTAGTTATAATCATATTAAAATGAATCCCTCAGATGGGGAAAAAACTTCCTTCATTACAAACAGGGGGACTTACTGTTACAAAGTCATGCCTTTTGGCTTGAAAAACACTAGAGCCACCTATCAAAGGTTAGTGACTAAAATGTTCCAAGAACATCTTGGAAAGACGATGGAAGTCTATATTGATGATATGTGGGTAAAATCAACACAAGCAAAAGACCATTTCCATCATCTCTCTACTGCTTTTGATATTTTACGCAGGTATAATATGAAGCTAAATCCAGAGAAATGCGCTTTTGGGGTGCAATCAGGTAAATTTTTGGGGTTCCTTGTATCGAACAGAGGAATAGAGTTAAATCCCGCTCAAATTAAAGCTATAGAAGAAATACCTGATATTTTAACAAATAAAAAGGAAGTTCAAAGCTAACAGGGAGAATAGCAGCTTTAGGAAGATTTATTTCTAAGTCTTCCAAAAAAAGTTTTAAATTCTTCTCAGTTCTCAAAAAGCAGAATCAGTTCGAATGGACTGAAGAATGTCAGCAAGCCCTTAAGAATCTGAAGATTTATCTATCGAAACCACCACTGCTTTTAAAGCCAAATGAAGGGGAGAGATTGTACATCTACCTGGCTGTCTAAGAAATTGCTGTAAGTGCAGTACTGTAAGAGAATAAAAAGGTAAACAATCACCTATCTATTATGTAAGTAAAACTTTGCTAGATGCTGAGACTAGATATCCACATCTGGAAAAGTTAGCCTTAGATTTAATAATGGCATCTAGAAAATTACGACCATATTTTCAATGCCACCCAATCACCGTTGTGACCTCATATCCTTTAAGAAATATTCTGCATAAACAGGAATTGTCAGGAAAATTAGCCAAGCGGGCCATAGAATTAAGTGATCATGAAATAATCTATCAGCCTAGGACTGCAATTAAGTCTCAAATACTAGCTAATTTTGTTGTTGACTTTAGTAATAGCATTGTACCTGAATTAGAAAAAGAGTTACAACTCTTTAACTGTGCTAATCCAGGCCTATGGACCTTGTCCACTGATGGTTCTTCAAATATAAAAGGTGTCGGCTTAGGCATAGTCTTAATATCACCCACAGGTGAAAAGACACAGCAAACTATCAAGTGTTATCCTATAACTAACAATGAAGTAGAGTATGAAGTTGTTATTGCAGGGCTTGAACTCGCACGGGAGCTCTCAATCGAGCAAATTGTGATCAACAGCGACTCCCAACTGGTAGTAAATCAGATACATGGGACTTACATCGCTCGAGAGAATAGAATGCAACAGTATCTTGAAAAAGCACGAGAGTTCGTGAGACAATTCAAAACTTGGAAGGAAATGCAAATACCTAGAAAGGAAAAGGCAGAAGCAGATGCATTAGATAACCTCGCAGCAGTCACGGAAGTAATGAACAAAGACAATGCAATTGTCGTCCAACTATTTCATTCAATAATAGACCAGGACAGGAATGAGGTAACTTTCAACAACTTAACATGGGACTGGAGAAACTAAATTCTTATTTTTTGCAGAATGGCACCGTACCTGAAGACAGGAAAGCAGCTCAAGCACTTCGCCGCAAAGCTGCACGGTACTGCCTTATTTCGCAACTCACTTTATCACAAGATGTTCGGAGGACCCCTAGCTAAATGCCTCGGACCTAACCAAACGGATTTTTTTATGAAAGAAGTCCACGAAGGACACTGTGGAAATCACTCACGGGTGAGATCCTTAGTGAAAACCCTAATCAGAGCTGGACTATTGGCCTAAGATGGAAGAAGAAGTCGAGAACTTCATATCCAAATGTGACATGTGCCAAAGGTTTGCCAATAACATGCATCGACCAGAAGAATTATTGCATCCCATAATATCCCCATGGACTTTCATGAAATGGGGGATGGACATAGTGGGACCTCTTCCCACAGCTAAAGGACAGGTATGGTTTTTACTCGTGCTAACCGACTATTTTACAAAATGGGTAGAGGCAGAAGCGTTCAAACATGCGAGAAAAGGAAGTTAAAAGCTTCTTATGGCGAAACATAATATTCCTATTTGGAATACCAAAGGAAATCATGTGCGATAATGGCCCACAATTCATAGGCTCGCAAATCACAGAATTCTTCGAAAGTTGGCAAATCAAGCAGATTACTTCAACGTCGTACCACCCCGTAGCTAATGGTCAAGCTAAGTCAAAGAATAAGGTCATCATCAACAATCTAAAGAATCGGCTGGATAAAGCCACAGGAAACTGGCCTGATGAGTTACCAGCGGTACTATGGGCATACAGAACAACTTCAAAAATAGCCACAGGAGAAACTCCGTTCGCACTTGTTTATGGCTCAGAAGCCTTAATACCTGTGGATATTGGCGAACCAAGCATAAGGTTCTCAACAGCCATGGAGGGATAAAACGACAACAAATTGAGGACCAACCTGAACCTGCTCGAACCACGGAGAGAAGCAGCATTGATACGAATGGAAGCTCAAAAACAAATCATAGAGCGTCTTACAACCGTAAAGCTCATCTCAGGTACTTCAAGATTGGGGACTTCATCCTCAAAAAACTCTTTCAATCAACGAAAGAAGCAGGTGCAGGAAAGCTAAATCCAAACTGGGAAGGACCTTACAAAATCCGAGGCATAGCTGGGAAAGGCGCCTATGAGTTGGAAGCTATGGACGGCAGAGTTCTACCAACAAACTGGAACGCCATCCACCTAAAGAATTATTACTTCTAAGGAAAAGAATACCCCCGTCAAGTATCAAACGTTCGATTTTATTTTGAATATTTAAGAATCTTACTAACTTTTTTAGATGATAGGCATAAATCTAACCCCCAGATGATGATATTAGACCTGCAAAGACGCGAGGAAATAACACAATTCCTGGTCTAGGGTTACACTTTCTGAGGGACGTTTTAAAGGGATAAGTAGTCATCATCTAAAAAACTGTATACCTTCAAGTCCGGAATGTTTTTCCTTTTCAGGAAAAGGACCGCAAGGAAGGAATAATCA